>JBDFRD010173534.1:0-12104 GCA_039654405.1 Bullina lineata | reverse complement strand
AACTCTTCCTCTATGGGCGCCTGCCCTGCTCTTTTCCATATTTCCTCATTCCTGATCTTATCTTCCCACTTGATCTTACTTGGATCTTCTTAAGGGTGCCTTTTGTGGTCAGGAATGTTCAGTTTTCTTTAATGACTATAGACTAGATTTATAAAATTTGCATTCTGATCTTCACAAGCAACATGCCTTGTGTTTCTTTACATTCATATTTTGAAGGCATAAAAAGGTGGAGGGAGAGTATAAAGAAGAAAACAATGAAATTGAGGATCAGAAACATGCAACGAAAAGAAAACAAAAGAAAAACCAACTCCAAGACCTCCTACCTTTCCAAAGTTGCTTTAAGCCTGTCCACTGTTCTGTTGAGGTTCTCAATCTCCGCTTCCTTCTCTTTGATTCTGATCTTCATTTTCTCAATTGTTCTCTGCCACTTCTTGCTCTCTTCCCACCTGATGGCATCTTCAGTCTGGGAATGGACAGTGGTGTCATGAAATGAGTATTCTTTATGAACATTTCCTGTTCAACAGGATCATTTAGCAGTTTGTTGAAATGCATTTTTATTGCTGTTCAAGTTTTGCGGCGGAAAGTTAAAAAGTATTTTATTACAAGGTGCATTTTGAGTTTGTTTTATTTTGTTGCAAATTCCTACAGCTGTTAGCTGTGACAATGCCTCATATGTCGTCTCCGAGACTGGACACAGAGTGAAATGACAGATGACAGCTGCGTTGGCCTTACAACAAGCTTCACAGCTACCCTGTCAACTAAGGGGTGATGATGATATGCAGCTTATTGTCAAAGAAACCTTATTATCATCATCATCATTGCCCCTCACCCTTATCAGAGTATAGGCCACACACAAGAGATTTCCACTTTATTCTGTCCTGGGGTAACTTTGCCAGTAAACCTTTTTTTAATATACCTAAATTACATTATGACTAAAAAAGAAAATTATACCAGTACGCAGTTTATAGCAGTAAAAAAATGTAAACACTGACCTTTGTCCTTTCCTCCTTCTGCTCATAAGGCTTCTCTGCAGTTTGTTGTTTCTGCAGCTGTTCCTCTAAAGCTCTGCACCTTCTCCGCATGTCGTCCAGTTCCTGTTGCTTCTCAAACTCTCCAGATTTCTGCAGTACACAAAAAGTAAAATGTTATTTCACAAGCTCTGTATGGACTGAATCCTTGTCTATATGGACAGCCTTCTTCTCTATATTATTAGCATCACTAATTTTTAACTCGCATAAACCATGAGCACAGCTAAATTATATACTGAAAAACTCAGCTCACAAATAATTTAGCACAAACTTTTGCTTAATTGATAAATGATATGGTACACTGACTATACGTGTGAAGAATTAGCATTTCAAACTTCCTTAAATAAAAAATTTCAATGAAACCAGCATAATGTTTGTAAAGTCATTTTTTTGTTTTGTTTTGTTTGTTTGTTTTAGATACAATAGGTCTGTTTATAATGACTTTCAGTCATGCAAAAAAAAAGACCAGCTTCTTTTAAAGTACGCTTACTTTCAATTGGGTTACACAAGTCAATTGCCGTCATAGCTGTCAAAAAGTGATCAATACTAGAAACAAACCAACACTCAACGTTTCTGTCTTCAAAGGTGTAAGCTTACCTGTTGCCTTGCTGCTGTGATTTTCTCTAGTTTCTTCTCCATGTCATCCACCTCCGTCTCCAGCCTTGATTTAGAGCTCTTTAGTTTGCTGACAGACCTTTCTTTCCGAGCTGGAGAATTACAACAGACAAAAAAAGAATGACTAAAGTCCTGCCTTTACTTCTCCAATATCAAATGATCATTTACTAATTTCATAATATTTGATGATTTTGAAGCAAATACATTATTCTTTCTGACATTCATGAACAGTTTTGTTAAAAGATGAAAAAATAATAATATATAAATCGGTTTATAATACTCTTCCACGCAAATTGTTTCAAATCTTTGTTCCTCACATCATTCTTTCTTCATTATACTGATATTCTTTAGGAAAAACACTTTAAAATATATTAGGTTTGAACATGACACCTCATAGAATTTGCTGATGATGTTTAGATACCAGAGGCTTTGTTTGGTAACAAATGTATTTTATTTTGAAAAAAAAAAGAATTACGCTTTGTCTGTGTATGTCGTAAGTCCACTATTTTTTTTAACAGACTTATGAGTTTAGATATTTTCACTAATGATATGCAGTACGTAAGCTCAGTTGTTAATTGCCAATCTGCATAAAAACTGACATAAAGCATCTTTTTTGTTTATTGATTTTTCTTCATTATTTTTATTTTCCATTACCCACGTCACTAAAGTAGAAGAGATGTTCTTTCCAAGGGACAGAGAGATCTATTGTTACCAGATTCAAATAAACCTGAGATAACGATGGATCAAGGCTTGAGAAAGTTGCCATAGCCTCACCTAGTTCCTCCTTCACATCCTCCAGCTCTGCCTGGAGCTGTCCTTCAGACTCCTTCTTCTTCTTCAGTTCCTTCTTCACTCGCTCTGCAACATTCTGCTGCTCTTCAAGTTGCTCCTGTGAGTCAGAAGTAAACACGAAGTTCAGTAATTATTAATGACGAGAAATCTCACTGTTGAGGACCTTTGTCATAAAGGACATTTGCTTTTTTGTGCATAGTTTTGTGAAAAGTTTGACTGCCACCATTTTGAAGCAACATTAGGAAGTGAAATGTTAATTTACTTTCAAAATCATAAAAAATATTCCTCATTGGAATAAGCTTTCTTGATTTCACTCAACGCGACATTTAATTAATTTTGATAAAATTTAGATTTTATGGCACTTCAGAAACGGAAAGGACATAAAAAAAAAAAGAAAAAGACAAAAACAAATAAAAACAAATCAAAACCCTTAAGCCTTGAAACTAACACCTTTAAGAAATGACGGGATTCATGTTTAAGACTTAACCTCATCTTCCATGTCAATAGTATTGTGTACTAGTCATTTTCACTTCTGACTGATGGCTGAGCTGATGTTTTGAGTCCACAGAATACTTACAGAAATCTCCTTCGTGTGCTCATTGATGAGTTTCTGAATGTTCTTCTCCTGAGCCGTCTCCCTGGCATGCACGTCCACATTCTCCTGGGCCTGGGTCACCATGTCGGCCCGCAGGTCACTCAGTGCTTTGCTCAGAGCCTGCAGTTTCAACGAGAAGGTAAAGGAAGTTAACAGTACAATTGAGGACGGAAAACTCGAACTCGTCAGGGATTGGGAATAGTGTTTGAGATATCCGTAATTCGTTATTTCCGTGAAGACACTTAATAGAGAGGGATACAGAAAAAAAACAAGGGAGGTAATACAACATGGCCTGGGCTTGTTAGAACCAAGCAAACAAAGCCTTCTCAATAGCATTAGACTTGCCTTGCTTCTTTCTGTTTGGTTGGCATCCCTCGCTAATCTCTCGACAACTGGACTCAACTGTATGTCTTTTTTTCTTTTTTTGTTTGTACACTACTAACTCAGAGGGAGTTCTGATTGCAAGCGTTGGAGTAATCACGAGCTGAACTCGCAGTAAAATAAGAACCCAAAACAGTAATTTTACCGCGAACAAGGATAACGCCAGAGAACGAAGAATGCAAATGTCAGTCAATTCCCTTTGAGCCAGATCTTGTGCCGTAATTTGGCCGTAGTTGCCTTAATTTTTTACCATAATTTCTTATGGCGAACCCGTAAAGTTGGCATGTCTGGTCCAACCTACAATACTGGACTGACTGTTTTGTATGTAGCCATCTGTACCATTATCATGACGTTTTCCAACCCTTCAGGTAGCTACATTCAGATTTCGATGGGTACTTTGTTTTGTTGCCACAGAGTGAGACGTTCAAGAGTAGAACTTTTTAGAAATTTTGCCTGGACAGCAGCACATGCCTAACCTTATAGGATTTTAGACTGCCAGGGGATCTTTAACATGTGTAACATACACACGGAAAATACTGTCTCAAGACTGATCATCTGTGACAAGAAGTACATTATAATAATTAAACTTTGTTTTCCTTTATTCTGTTTTTTTAAAAATTATTATTACACTTTCTCATAACCTTAATTCATTGTGTTATGTTAAATTTAATTTCCTGCACATGTGTTATGTTAAATTTAGTTTCCTGCACATTTCAATGTCTGTTGACCAAACATAGATATTTGTCACAGTATCCATTCAGGTACATCCTTTTCTTCTATAATGATTACCTCAAGTAAATTGTGCCAATATTACAAAACACATCATAAGGTGAAAAAATGAACACTTATATAATGATTTTCTATGTTACAACGAGGTAATAAAAAACACAGCTTTAAAGTAAAATTAAACTGGAGAACAGTTAGAGAACAAAAACAGTTAGAGGAGTTAAAGAATATCCCCCTCAATCTCTCAAACTCCTGCCCATGAGGATTACCTGATGCTGCTTCTCCTTGAGAGCCAGTTGGTTCTTGAGCCTCTCCACCATGTTTTTCATGGACGAGGTCGGGCCTCTCTGGTTCGTGTCCTTCAGGGCCTCAATCTCCTCCTGCATCAGCTTCACCTCCTTCCTCAGGTCGGAGTTGTCTCGGCGCAGGTGTTCCAGTTCATTCTCTTTCCTGCCTGCCATTTCACTCTGTTCTTCTGCCATTCTGGAGGATGAATACAATTTATAAAATTCACATGGCTGATGCTACAGCAAAGTAATACAAGTTAAAATGCACTTCTTGTATTTTTTTTTTCCGCCTGGTAGCACCTTACAGGAAGCAAATAAATTACGTTTTGAATCAGGTGATATTTCTTTTTTGCGTTCTTCATATTAAAATCCACTATACTATAAAAAAAATAATGAATTAGCTACAACATGCACTTACATAATCCAAAACATGCAGTACTATACAGGGCACTGAAAGTCAGTCACACAATTACTGTCCCACAGTAACAACACTAAATAGAACCAATGCTCTACATTTCTGTCTCCTAGGATGAAAATACAACAGCAAAAGATAAAGTCAAGACTTTGGGTCATATACTAGTCAACTTTCCTGCACCCTTTGTGGGTCTACATTGGATAGACCAGACTCTGGCTGCAAGACCTAAACACTTTATACAGTCATAGCAAAATGCCGCCACACCTAATAAATCATCTCTGTGTTTGTAGTTCGTTTAGATCATTTACACATTACAGTGTTGTAAAGGCTTGACTTACTTTGACTTAATCCTCTTGGCTCCTTGTGGAGCAGAGGGCCGCAAAGAAAAGAAACAATGGGAATGACTTACTTAGACTGCTCAAGTTTGGCATTCCTGTCGGTGACGTCAATTCTGGCCTGCATTCTCACCATCTCTGTGTCTTTGTGTCTCAGCTTATCCTGTAGGGCCAAGATGGTGTTCTCTTGTTCTGCCACGGTGTCTTCCAGCTCATTCAGTCTCTTTAGCTGCTCAGAAAAAAAAGTATATATTTGTAACTAACATTTATTACAAAAAAAAAAAAAATAAAATAAAATGCATTAAGGAAAGACCCCACAAAACGTGAATGCCAATTGCAGACATGTCAACCCCATTTGAGGCTTGGAGTAATCACGAGTTGAACACCCAGTAAAATGAGGACCCAAAAGAGTAATTTTACTGCATACAAAGACGCTTGAGAATGAAGGACGCAACGGCAATGAGATTTAAAGCATATATCCTCATTGTAATTTGGCCATAATTGCCGTAAACCGTAACGTCTGGTGGCTCCCCATAATTTCTTACGGCGAACCCGTAAAGTTGGCAAGTCTGCAATTGCCTAATATCTCTTCATGGTTCCCAAATCCCAATATTTTAAAACAAGAGTCAGATAAAATCATTTTTCAATGTTCTGAATAAATTACTCTTTGTGCTCCTTCAAAGCTCCCTTCTTATCTGTATATAAGTTTACTAATTCTTTGACAACTCCTCTTTATAAGCAACTGTCTTTGTTTCCCTCTTTCCTCTTCTGCTTATCCCCCTCCCCAAAAAAGAAAAAAAAGACAACAACAATAGCCACTTTTAAACAGGCAGTGAACAGTATAATAACAGTACATTCCAACTACAAAACAATCATGCACCTTCAAAATAGGGTAAAGCATTTTGGAGTTTGTTTTCTATAACTTAATTAATAATATGGTCACTTCTGAAGATGATAGACTTGGGTCTCAAGTCACGTAAGTGGCTACTGAAAAATTGTCTAAATCCTTTTATAAGTTTGAAACCTAACATCTCTTGGTCTTATGCCAAATATGCTAACACTGGGCCATAGTAAAAGTAAAGTTCCTTCAAGGCCAATGAGGCCAACAGAGCCGGAGCTTATCCTGGTTTCGGTAGCGCGAAGCGGAACAGATGAATTAATTAACTCCATCTCCTAGACAGGGCGCTAGTCTGTCGTAGGTTTACTTCCTAAGCAGAATCTGCCAGTACCCAGTTCGCACCTGGGTGGGGAGAGGAAAAAATGGTGTGAAGTGTCTTTCCCAAGGACACAACACGTTCACCTCCCGGATTCGAACCCTGGACCCATGCTCTAACCAATTGGCCACCGTGCCACTTACTGGGCCATAACACCAGCTGAAAATAGTGAAAAAAGTTTTACACAGATGTCCTGATAGGAGGAGAAAATGACAGAATGCCACCGACTGACCTGTTGGCCTGTGATGCTCCTTGTCTCAGACTGCTTGTTGATGAGTTCACGGGCTGCGTCCTTGAATTTACTGCAATCAAAATGGGTGGAAATGAAATGATGATCAAATTTACTTCAAGTCTGACTTACTTGACTTAATCCTCTTTGTTCCCGGAGGAGCAAAGGGCTGCAACCACTGCTCGCCAACGGACACGGTCTGAGCAATTTTCTTCATCTGGGGCCACGAAAATCCAGCCTCTTTTGTTTCTTCTTCTGTCCATTTCCTCCATGTTTTCTTTGGTCTCCCAACCCTCCTCTTCCTTTGTGGATTCCAGTCCAGAGACTTCTTGTGATGTTACTCGGAGGCTTTCTCAAGTCTGTGTTACAGACAATAACACAGCCCACCCACCATCCTCATTTAATGTGTTTTAACTCGTGAGGTAGGAAAATTAGAAAGAAACAATTATTTCAATTTTCCGTACAATAAAGCAGTTTTAGTCCCTCATGTAGATGATAAATGCAGTAGTGATCACAACAGTGAAGTAAATAGATTTCATGGATTCTGCATAACTGTAGACTTCTCTGTTGACTCCTCCACATTGGAATTTCTATTTGCTTGAATGCAATTCCAAACTCCCCATAATTTTTTCCCATTTTTGGGGGACTTCGTTTTGTGTTGTTTATTTTTTCCAAAAATGCAGACATCAGTATCTACAGTTAGCTTTTGCTCAGTTTCTATTTTTTATACCAACTTTGACGAAAAAGACAATAAAAACCTGCTACACAAAGACACACCCTTACACTAAAAGCACTCAGAAAGCTGTCATGACTTAGGGTACAACCACACCAACGACGGACTCGATGTCCTGACACTGACGTCTTCCAGGTGAAAATGGCAGGCACAGACCAAATACAAAGAAAAAAGAGAAAAGCCGGCAGATGTACCCATTCCAAGACCCGCCATCCTGCCACGTCTCTTTGTCGGGCTGGTCCTACGGCCCGAAGACAGAGTGTCGGGCGTCCTGTGACAAGGGAGATAATTTCCCCCTATTTTGCCGCATGTCTATAAATAGACATTTTGTAATGACGTGCTAATTTTTTTTCAAGAATCTAGGCTAGCTACATCTAAGAAGACCATTGTATTTAGTGTCTGACCGCCAGGTTCCGGTGGCGGTATGGGTAGCACAGCCCGCAAAAACGAAGACGTCGGTGTCAGGACATCAGGTCCATGGTTGATGTGGTTCTACCCTAAGCCACTCACTTGATCTCAATGTCCCTGGAGGCGTGAAGTTTCTGTTGCATGGCTCTGAGCTCCGACTCATGCCTGCGATTCATCTCCACCATGTCTTCACGGCCTTGACGCAGCAGCTGCATGTACTTGGCAATGGTCTCGTCCTTCTGGTTCACTCGTTGCTGGCCAAGGAGAAATAAAGAAAGGATTTTAAGGTTTTTATTCTTAAACGCTTTTGTTGTTTGTGATCTAGTAGGGCACTGTGTATAAGAAAGTAACGCTCCCCCAGTAGTGCATGAATTGTGGTAGGCCGACTATATTTATACAGCGGTTTACAAATATAGAATACACAGGGGAGTTCTATATTTGTACACCGGTTTTCCTTGCGGTCTCAGTTCGTAAAATCCAAGTCTATTATTTTTATTCTATGCTGTACATCAATTATGCATTTAGAACTAACAGAACCAACATTTATAAGCTAGCAAATGTGAAAGAAAAGCCCCCCGCTATTTTACTTCAAAGAAATTAACGTTCAAAATCTCGAATCGAGGATGCCTCACATGTGAGGGCTTTGCTCTCATTGACCTAATTCTCGTTGTGCTGGCCAGTGCTAGGCAATCGTATCGTTCTCCCAAAAGCTAGGCCCATCCTTGTGTTTTCTACACTATGCCCTGAGGCGTTGCTCATGACCTAATTAAAATTCAGCGTGCCTATCCTTTTCTCATATTGTATTTCTCAGACCCTAACACATCATGGCAGGTTAAAAATAAACAAGCTCACAAAAAACTACGCACAAGCATTATAAGTCAATTTTTAATTTCAGCGAACACGTAAACATGTGAGTCGAGTTCTAAGTCTAAGCCTATATGAATAATACATGTACTAGATCTCTCTGTCTCTCTCTCTCTCTCCCTCTCTCTCTTTCATACATACAGACAGAGAGAAGACAGACAGAAAGACAGAAAGAGAGACAGAGACAGATAGACAGATAGAGAGATTGAGAGAGACAGACAGACAGAAAGAAAGAGAGACAGACAGACAGACAGGCAGACAGAGACAGACAAACAGAGAGAGAAACAGACAAGACAGACAGACAGAAAGAGAGACAGACAACAGAGAAAGAAACAGACAGGCAGACAGATAGAGACAGACAAACAGAGAGAGAGAAACAGACAGGCAGACAGACAGACAGAGAGAAACAGACAGGCAGACAGAGGCAGCTTGTCCTACCTGCAGGCTATGCACTGTGCTCTGTGCAATCTTCACCGCCTGCTCACTCTCATAGTCTACTCCTCCTTGCTCCTGCTTCTTCACCTGCTGGGCGACCTTGGCCTGGGCCCTCACAATGATTTCCTCCCGGTCAGCCGTCGCCGGCATGCGAAGCCGCAGCTCAGAGATCAGTTTGTCCCGTTCAATGAGCCCGCGTTCAGAGTCTCGGAGCTGTTTCTCAAGTTCATGTACTCGCTGTGAGTGAAGGAGAGATGAGATATATAAACAGATGTATGTCTCTTTTCATCTTTCACAGACGATCGAAGCAGCTATATCGCTGCTTTGCCTGGACAGGCTCTTCATTAGAAACAACACTTTGCCCAGAGGCGTGTTCTTCTCTTGGTCATACTAGTTTTATTCCAAAGGAAAGACAATGGTCAATATGTTTGGAACAGATAAGGCAACAACAATTGCAATTTCATCTAGACATCTGTCTAGATTTATCTTTGGTGTCTAGATTTATCTTTGGTCTCTATGTCATTTTGTGACAGTGAATACGACATGTATAAAGTTTGTAGTTAGTTAAACAAATGAATTGAAAGTAAAAGCCAGAAATGAAAAAGAAAAGTAAATTTCTTTTTTACAGGATAAAAAGGAAAAAGTTTAAGAATGAGAACCGGTTTAAATGTTCCACAAGCCCATTGAAGTATAAACTAATTATGACCCCACAAAGCAGTTACCCATGTAATCAATTACGACCAAAACAATGGAACCAAAAAAGTTGAGGCCTTACCTAAAAAAATTGGGTTGTTTCACTATCTCTCCTTCTCCCCACTGACTGTTTATTGTGAATACATGATTACGAATCACACTATACATGACCCCCAAAAACCTTTATCTTCACTCACACTCTTCAGAGCTTTATTTTCCGCCTGTGTATCCAAGATGACCTTGACATTGCCCTTGATTGTTGAGATGGCTTGTTCCAGTTGGTTAGCGACAGGAAGTTTAG
This sequence comes from Bullina lineata, assembly GCA_039654405.1. Lineage (NCBI taxonomy): Eukaryota > Metazoa > Mollusca > Gastropoda > Bullinidae > Bullina > Bullina lineata. Next base: position 2,053 of record JBDFRD010173534.1, on the reverse strand, counting down.
CGTTGGGCAGGGAGCCAATGGCCTGCTCAAACTGTGGTCAAATTAAGAACAATCATTTTGTCAGTGGTTTGATTTTCATGAAGGTGTGAGGATATTCATGGATAAAACAAATTTGTTTATGGATTGAGTATAGTAAGTAAAGTTCCTTCAACTTGAGGCCAATAAAGCCGGAGCTTATCCCAGTTTAGGGTCGCGTGAAGCAAAACAGATGAATTAACTTCATCTACTCCTAGTCTGTCATAGATTTACTTCCCCAGCAGATTCTGTCAGTATGCAATTTGCACCTGGGTGGGGAGAGGAAAAATGGTGTAAAGTGTCTTTCCTGAGGACGTTCTGCCAATGCGTCTCCCTGATTGAGTACAGTACTTAAATGATTTTACAAAATGTTTGCAAGTAAAAAATACGGGAAAGAATGAAGAAAATAAAAGCCAGTGGAAAAGTTGGTGACAACCCTCCCCCAAAAAGGGCAAATATGTGTTGTCAAGTTAGTTTCATAATAGCTGTTTTAATGTTTTTATCCGCACAATCGACATACCTCAAACATCATAAGGAATTCAAGATACTATTCCTTCATCATGACAAATCAAAAAAGAAAAACAAAAAGAAATGGGTAAATCAGAAAAACTAATCACGCTTACATGTGAGAAAATTATTAAATTTATATACATTAGTTCTAAAATCGAGGTCTAAGAATCACAAAAAGTGAATGGTACCTTAGAGGCAGCCCCAGCAATCTCTGCTGTGTGTTTCTCCATCGTCACAATGGTCCTCTCCAGCTCATTCTCCCTCAGTTCCCAGCGCATCTGCTTCTCTTCATAATCCTAGTGTTACACAGATACAAAAAATGTAATGAAAGTGTTGACTGCTTCTTTACAATTTACAGTTTACAATAATTCTTTCTAATAATGAACATGGGTCATGCAGTGATGTTTTCGTATAAGATGTTTTGTTGAATTTGTCTCATTTGTATCAAATTCAACAGATTGTTAAAAACTTCACATACCATTAAACATACGCTAATATGCTTTTCTGACGTTACTCCTCATTCTTCATGTTCACATATATTTCATATCTAAGGCTCATATTCCTTATCTCATACATTAATCGGGTCTACAACTATTTGTTTCACGAGAAGACAATGAACAATTAATTCTAAAACCAAGTTTGAGATCTTCAATCATTTCACTCTCAACCTGAACCAGCACAAGCTAAGCGGAAACACTTGCCTTGATCATGCGGACGTTGTCTGCCTCTAGCTCCGAGATGGTGACCTCATGAGAGCGGATGATCTCCTCAAGGTATTTGATCTGAAAGACAAGAAAAAAGTCATTCCCATAATGCATCTTATCCTTGAAGAAAGAGAACATGTTTGGGCATCGGCTAAATATTCCCATTTTACCTTTCAGTGTCTATGTTAAGGAAAAAACAAACAAACTTTGTATCATAAAACTGAAGAAGGCCTGTTACAGATACATGCTGATAAAAGTGTACAAACAATCGAAAAACTCCTCTGTCATAAGTACATTGATACAAATACATGCAAGTGCAAGCAATCACACAAAATTAAATTGTTCACAGAAATCTGGAGAGCAAAGGGTTCTCATTATCAACAAAACAATATAACTACATGTCGTAGTTACCTTTCAAAAAACTGGAATAAGTCATGCAATCATCAGGGTACATAATGTATGATTTATCAAGTCAACGTCACTTTGCTATTACTATGACTTGAAATTCTTTGAATAAAAAAACCTTTGTTCACTTGGATTCAGTCAGTAGTGTTTCAAAAATGTATGAACGAATCGGGGGGACACATTCTAAGTCAGCATGATCTAAATAGGACTTCTGTTTATTACAATTTTGTTTATGGGCCTCTTTTTTTTCTTTAATTTCACACTCTCACACTAAGAATTTGTCATGTACAATGCAATTTGTGCGAAACGAAATCCTTTGCTAACTTAATTTTGTGCATATTTGTGAAAAAAAAACAAAAAAACATACTACCCAGTATCATTTACAGTTCCATGCATTCTTTATATCATAGTCTACCAAT
>JBDFRD010173423.1:293-12104 GCA_039654405.1 Bullina lineata | reverse complement strand
TTCATTTTCTGAAGTTCAGCTTCAAGAGTTGAGGCAGTGACCATCTGACTGTCCTTCTCATGGCTAACTTTCTCCAACTGACCACCAAGGTTGGCCACCTGTGTGTGAAGTTCTTCAATGGTCTGTTCCTTGTCTTCAACATCCATCTGAAGCATGTCCAGTTGTGACCTCATCTTGGCCTCCGCTTGACCCCTCTCTTCTTCCTCCACTGACCTCTGCTCTTCAGCCCTGGTCAATTTAGCCTTGAACTCTTCTACTCGACTCTCTAGCTCTCCAACCAGGTTTCTCTGCTGGGACAGTTCTCCATCGTGTTCGGCCAAAGATTGGCTTAGCTTAGCACATTGTTCCTCTAGTTCTTTGAGTTGAACCGCTTTCTTCTCCAAGTCCAAACGAGCAGCCTCTAGCTTGGACTCCAGGTCTGATGATGCATTCTTTAAGGCAGCATTCTGGGATAAAGATTCACTGAGATCGTTCGATTTTGCCTCTAATTCCTGAGACAGAGTATCGCATTTTTTCTCAAGCTCAAACACTTCTGCACCCTTCTTCTCTGAATGAGACTTTTCAGAGGATAAGGTTGACTCCAAATCACCGTAAGAATTTCTCAGCTTTTCCAAATCTTGAGACAATGTTGCTGTTTTGTTCTGTTCGTCCTCCACTACACACTGTAAGCGTGAATTTCCCTTTTCCATCTCCTCCTTCTCTTTCTGTAATTTCTCCCGCTCACTCTGCCACATCCTTTCTGCTTCCCCAGCCTGGGCCTTGATTTCTTCAAGGTTTGAGACATGTTCTTGCAGCTCTTTGTCCTTAACACACTTTGCTTCACTGAGTTCATGGCATTTCTTCTCCAACTCATCGATCTGGCAACACTTTTGCTGGAGCTCCTGTCTCAGAGAACCCAGTGTCCGCTCTAAATCAGAGGCAACATTTTTCAAGCCATCCTTCTCTTTCAGAATGTGTGATTTCTCGTCCTCTTCCCTCTGAAGGGCCCCTTTGACTTCATTCAGCTCTTTGAGAGCAGCATCACATTTCTCCGAGACATCTTTCAAGTCTTTCTGATAAGCCGCTGTGGACTGGGAGTTCAGCTCTTTGAATTTACTGAGTTCATTCTTCACAACGTTCAACTGTTCTTCTACAACTGCTTTCTGTTTTGATAAATGGTCCAAGCTCTCTTCTAGCTTCAACTTCTCATTCGAACTTGCAGCCTTCAGTTTCTCAAGCTCTTCACTTTTACTCTTGACCATCTGCTCTGCTTGTTTTTTCTGCTCTTCCAAGGAACTCTTCAACTCAGAGTTCTCTTTCTTCATCACATCGCTACTCTCCGCCAGCGCCTGCAGTTTATGCTCCAAGTCGCCGATCTGCTGTTCCTGGCGCGAAAGCTTGCAATCTTTTTCTTTGACAAGTTTTTCCGAGCTCTCACAGCGATGCGTCAGCTCCACAATCTTGTTCTGCCGATCACAAGACAATTCCTCCAGGGAGACCTTGCTCTGACCCAGCTCCGCCAACTTCTGATCCATCTGATTGATGTCGTGGAGCAACTTGTTTTCCTCATTTTTCCATCTTTTCTGACAATCTGAAAATAAGCAGCACACACAAAACATGTTAAGCAATAATCACAAGGATGCATACATAGATAGTAAGATAGAATATTTTATATAACATGACAGGTATTACAAAGGACTTGTGATATTCTTTAAGTGTTTATTTCGTTGTCATGGTCTTTGTAAAAATAACCCCACTATAACAAACAAAAAACCCCCTCTAAAATAGTATTTAGAAATCAAGTTCTTCTCGCCATTTCATTCAAAACAATTGCTAGGATTCAGCTACAGATAGACGGCAGTGAAAGGGTTAAAGGTCTTGAGATATAAGATCAGAGATATCACAAGTGGAACTATCTGAAGTAAACACAAATAATTCTTAGCACAAACAGATCTTCATTAAAAAGCTAGAACAGCGAAAAAGGCAAATAAAAAACAAACAAACATGAAACTGCTGTAAGTGGTAACAATATGCTGGTTCAAGTGAAATCATTATTCACATTCAAAATAGTTCATCAATCATATCCATACAATCTGCAAACTACAAGATAGTGAAAAAAAAATAAAAAAATTAGTTTTATTTGTATAACTGAAATAGCGAGAGAGAAAGAAGTCACCATCAAAAGCCTTTTCTTTCTGTGTTAGTTTCTGCTGTGCCTCCCTGTGGAGGGACTGCACCGACGCCAGCTCCTGCTGGAATTTGTGCACCTGGGCAGACAAGTCATCTGAGGACTTCTGAAGTTTCCTGCAATACGTTTTATTGTTGTTTAATTTAATGACTAGAGAATATTAAAATACGTTTCTCAGTACATGTATACATTTTATTGTTGTTTAATTTATTTCCTTCCTTCCTTTAAGGCCAATGAGGCCCACAGAGACAGAGCTTATCCCGTTTCTATAGCCTGAAGTGGAACAGATGAATCAACTTCATTTCCTAGACAGGACGCTAGTCTGTCATAGGTTTACTTCCCCAGCAGAATATGTCGGTACCCAATTCGCACTTGGGTGGGGAGAGGAAAAATGGTGTAAAGTATCTTTCCCAAGGACACAACACGGTCACCTCCCGGATTCGAACCCTGGGATTAGGAATCCAACACTCTAACCATTCGGCCACTGCACTGTAATACATTTTATTGTTTAATTAACTGACTAGAGAATATTAATATATTTCTTAGATTACATTTTATTGTTGCTCAATTAACTGACTAGAGAATATTAAAATATGTTTCTCAGAATACATTTCCCCCCACAATTATTCAGTAATGTTTCATTCAGTTGCTGCATGGTCAGAATGTTGGAGCAATAATCTAAGGGTCTTGGGTTTGATTCCAGACATGCATTTTTCCTGTCTCCTCTCAGGTGAGAAATCTTGCCCTTAAATATTCTGCTCAGAAAGTAAATCTATGACTAGCATCCAGTCTTGTGATGATGTAGTATTCTTTTGAAAGCAGGACTTGGAACCCCATAGGCCTTTAGTTTTATACCTAAAGCATTGGAACTAAAAGTGGTAAAAAAACAACAACAACCCATATGCATGTATGTCATCACTGATAATTAGAAAAGCCATGATTTGGCTGCGGTAGCAATCACCAACCACTTCGAAGAAAGGTGGAGAATACCACACAAACAAAAAGCCAGCCCAGGTATGGGTGTCAGGTACAATTTCGATCATCTTTCACCTAAAAATTGGAGATTCCTATCAAATGAAAGCCAAATTATGGAATGGTTGGGGGATCATACTCATTTTCTGACTGCATCTGATTGTGTGAATGGGTCATTTGCTTCTTCTCCTCCTGAAACTTCTCTCTCTGCTTCGTCAGATCCTGTAGACACAGGTAAAAAAAATCTTATCAAAACAGGCTCTCTTTTTTTTTATTTAAAAAAAAAAAGACGGACAATGAAAAATAAAATTTAAGAAAACAGAACATTTACAGGTACATTGCAATTAAAACAACCATAAATGAATAGCAGTGCTAAAATGCATGAATTCAAACAACGTAGTGAAAAAGCAATGTAGTCATTCCTCCAAGCGCCATTATTACTTATTGAATATCTGGACAAACTAATAGGACAGAAAAACAAAAAAAATTATTTCTAAGACATGTAAAATGAAATAGCATTTAGTAAAAAGCCTTAAACAAAAAGTAAGAAAATATCTGAGTATAATAAGGCTCTTCATAATTACATCGAGTGATTTAATGTCTACCAGTAACACCATAAAGATATGATTAAACCAGCCCCTTCCCACTACACATTATTAAAAAAACGTATGATTCAACATGTAATATACAGTTTTCTTTAGGCAAGGGAAAAAACAACAGATAAAATTGTTTACAGTATATTCTATCAAAAGCAACTTTTTACAAGCAAAATAAAATATATGATATGGCTCTTTTCGCCTTTCACAGACGCTCGAAGCAGCTATATTGCCACTTTGCCTGAGCAGCATCTTACTTAGAAACTAGACTTTGCCCAGAGGCGCTGTTCTTTTCTCGGTCAAATTAGTTTTATTCCAAAGGAAAGACAATGGTCAATACATTTGGAACTAGTCTGACCTGCAGTCGAGATAGAGAGTGAGACGTTCATGGGTAGTGTAAAAACAAAACAAAATTTCTGTGTTCACCTTTCACCCATCCCACACCACAGATTATATTACACACGTACCATGATTTGATTGTCTGCTTGCAGCAGTTTTTGAGCCAGTTTCGATGCTTCGTCTCTGGCAGATTCTCTCTCCAGATCCTTGTCCATGACTTTAGCCCTCAGTGCATCATTGCTCTGTTCCTTTAGGCCTACGTCGTGTTTCAATTTTTTGACTTCTGTATTCAATGCCTGCAGCTGCTGTGCTTTGTTGTCTAAATCTGACGCCATCTTTTGCTGTAAATGAGAGTTAATTAAAATGCAATACAAAATATTGTCGCTGTCCAGTGCTAGCTGACCACGTAGTTCCAAATACACGTTGAATTATTATTTTCCGAGGTAGGAGCCTCGGCTCTAAAAATACATTATAAAATGTATCAATTTGAAATCAGATTGAAACTAAAAAAGATAAAATGTTTTCCATTTATATGATTATAAGTGTAAGGGGCACTACTTTTTGCTTTTCTCTGTCGTGTAAAGTAAAGTTCCTTCAAGGCGTCGAGGCCCATACAGCCGGAGCTTATCCCAGTTTCTGTAGCGGAACAGACGATTTTTACTTCATTTCCTAGACAGGACGGTAGTCCGTTGTAGGTTTACTTCCCCAGCAGAATCTGCCGGTACCCAATTCGCACCTGGGTGGGAAGAGGAAAAACCGTGTAAAGCGTCTTTCCCAAGGACACAATACGGTCACCTCCCAGATTCGAACCCAACAGAGTCCAATGCTCTAACTGCCACTGTTGTGTAGAATTCATGACTTCCTACCCACACCGCAGCGTTGGATAGCAACGCTATTATTGATAAGATTCATAGGAACTGAAGTAGGCTACATAAACACAGTATTATGTACCGAGTAGAGTGTATTTGTTCTTGATAACGATTGAATAGATACAGAGCTCGAGAATGGAAACTTTAAATGTGCTGAGAGACAAAAAAAAAAAAAGAAAGTACATAACGGTCACTCACTTTTGTCCCAAATCTTATCCCCCTATACACCCTACACTCAACTTTTCACCATGATACTTACATTCTCTGTCTAGTAGTGCATTTATTTTTAGACACTGAATAATGTTCAGGCTGTTTTTTAAAAAAAGGACACAAAATGCATGTGTACTCTCTAAACTGTATACATGTACATACTTTATCTTGCACCCCCCAAAAAACACAATAAACTGAGTTCAAGGTGAAAGAAGCAGCAATGCAAGAGAATTCTAAGAATTAAATGGATTCTATGATATTTAATAACAAGCAGAAATGACATAAAGTAAAGCATGAAACAACAAACCCAAAAAACGATCATAGATCCTTGACGGCTTACCTTCTCCGCTTCAACTGCAGTGATCTTTTTTTGATATTCTGCCCCACTGCTTTCATTTGATTTGATTATCTGTTCAGCAGAGGCCACTTTCTTAAGCATTTCTTGACGCCCTCGCTCCAGCTCTTTTTTCTCATGTTCCAGTTTCTCGAGCATACCCTTCAGTCGATTTTGCTCTGCCTGGCTCTGACAAAAAAAAAAAAATTGTTGAGATTTTAGTTTGGATGTGTAATCTTAATAATCTGAACAAGAAGAATGATGAGACGATGAAAATAAAAACTTGATAAAATATGACGTGCCATAGGAGTATGGAGGTTTTTTTACAATATGAAACTGTCTTCACAAATTAAATGTCTACTGCATCTCATCCCATCACAGAGAAAAAACAAATGTTGTACTGTCAGTTAAGTTATATGTCTGTAGGCTCCTAGTGGAGCATAGGTCCTCAACAACAGCTCTCCACCGTACTCTTAATTTGTGCCACCTTTACTTCACCCCATGTCTTTCCCAATGCCTTCATTTCTTCTTTGATCGAACGCTTCCAGCTCTTTTTGGGTCATCCAACCTTCCTTCTTCCCTGTGGATTCCATAAATTATAGGGCTTGTCGGGTGGCTATGCACTTTATGAATCAACACAAAAGTCAACGCAGAAATCACTTGAAAGTTGTAAAGAGGACCTAGTACGGTCTGGTTCAGTAGAAAAAAAATCTCCACAATTGATTTATTGATGGTGTCAAGCACAGGTTGGCCCTCCCCTGGAAGCTTTCTCACAGTACAGGCTAAAAACTGTAAAAACAAAAGGCCCAGAACATTGGGTTATATTATTTGTGTTAATGTTCTATAATTTTCTGTTGGTTGAATCGTGACATTATTTAGATATATGATGCATTTGCGTCTCCTTTTCAACATAGCTAAAACAACATAAAAACATTTTGGATTTGATCCACTTGTATCCGACACCATCAATATACTTTGTACTCACTGCATTCAATTCTTGTTGCATCTTTGTCTTAATTTCTTGCAAAACCCGGTCTGCTTGTCTGGCCATCTCAGTTGCCTCTGAGGCCTCGGCCTTCAATTCTTTTTCCCGCTCCTTCAAGCGAGTTTCCATGTGCTGACGGGCTGCTTCAGAATTATGCCGGGTGCACTCTGCGTCTTGTGTCAATCTCTTGTTTTTTGTCTCCAGCTCAGCAATCTGATATGGAACAAACAAGTTTTAAAAGAGAATGAAAAAAAAAAAGATTTGGACTTGCATTGATAAGAGATGGCACCATTCATTTGATGGGTTAGCAAGTATCATAATAAGAACAAGGGAAAGAAAACAAGGAAAAACTGACAGGAGTACATCTCACCTTCTGTTCTTTTCATGCTGGTTTTATCAATGGCATTAAGTCATTATATATGCATTATAAAAATACCTTCAGGATCATAAAAAAGACAGCAAATTTGTTTTTGATTCAGCCTAAGCTAGATACAGTTAAATAGAAAAGTCAGAAAAGCAGTCCCAGAGTTTTGGAAATGACAGTAAAATCCCAAATACACAAGAACAAGCCATGTCATTCCATCACAATAGTGTACACACCCGAGCCTGTAGACTATCAACATCACAATGACTTTGTTTAAACTGGTGGGAGCTCGCAGCAGTGGGTATTGGTGTATCATCTAGAATGAACAAGAAAACCCAAAGCAAATGATAAGTTTTCATCAAAGAGGTATGGATGAGCTACGATATAAATGATTGTACAAGTATATTCATCTATGGACAATAGACATAGTAACATTTTTAATTCTAAGGGAAAGCAAAGCAGTAACAGCACTGGCAAAAACCAGCACCTGAAGGGTTATAATAGAAAAAAATATCCCTTCTAGAATATATTCAGAGAACAAGGGAAACATAAAAGCACGACATTGAAAAAAATTACTTGCAACATTGACAAAGAAAAAATAACAACTCAATGTTTAAAACTTGAAATGTATAGACCCGAATCCGAATAAGGTATCAAGAATTTCACAGATATGCCAACCCCATTTGAGGCTGAACTTGCAGTAAAATGAGAACCCAAAAGAGGAAGTTTACAGCGTACAAGGAAAATGTCAGAGAACAAAGAACGGCAATGAGATATAAAAGCATACATCTTCGCCGTAATTGCATGTAAATTGGAATTTCTGACCGCTCCCATAAAGTTGGAATGTCTGATTTCAGCACTATTACAAGTTGTGAACACCAACAAATTCCACAGAATGTCAATTTTATACACATTATCCTTATTTATGACATACCTATACTCTTTTTCACAGCCTTGTCCGCCAACTGCTTCTTGAGGTCAGCCACTTCCAGCTGGAGTTTGTTCACCAGGTCTGATGCACCCTGCACTTGTGGGTTACTTACATGACTGACTTTTTTCTGCAAAGACAGGCAAGATTGATAACAGGAGGAATGGCTTCATCTGCACAACCACAGCTAGTTATTTTGAAACCTTCCAAAAAAAAAAAAAATAAATAAATAAAAAGAAATACTGCTGACATACTGAGAAAGCAAAGGAATGGTCACTCACTTTATGTATGTTTATATCTCATCATATTATCATCTCAAGATTCAAATGGAGATAAAGATTTGATCAGTGGTCATTTGCTGTGTTGAAAATTTTTTAAAGAAAGTTCTGCAATTCAGTGGAAGGCAAGAGAGTTCACAAAACCCCACAGAAGTGACAAAGTAGTAGAGTTCCTTCAAGGCCAATGAGGCCCATAGAGCCGGAGCTTATCCCGGTTTTGGTGGCGTGAAGCAGAACAGATTATTTTTACTTCATCTCCTAGACAGGACACTAGTCTGTCAGCAGAATATGCTGATACCCAATTCACGCCTGGGTGAGGAGATGAAAATAGTGTAAAAAGTCTCTCCCAAGGGCACAACATGGTCAACTCCCTGAATCAAACCCCGGACCCTTAGTTAAAGGAGTCCAACACTCTAACCATTCAGCCACCGCGCCACATTGAACTGACAAAGTAGCCAGAGCTAAATCAGTTTACCTGCCTCTCCGCTGACAACTCATTTGTCAGTTTCTGAATTGTTTTTTCCTTGTCTTGGCATGTTTCTCCGAGAGACGTAAGGTCGCGCTGCAGCTCAGCAATTTCTGACTTTCCGCTGCCATGTTTTCTTTTCTGGGCTTCTACAGTCTTGAACACAAGAAAAATATGTCAAATATTATTATTACTGAATCAACAAAAAATTTATGATACTGATAGATAGAAAATAATAGACATCATTCAAATAATTGCAATATAACTAACATTTTTTATTAGTGGTATACCACACCATTGGGAGATTTCAAGACAGGATTTTATTTTAAGGGGAGAATTACCAATTCCACTGCTCTATTCCTACATGGCACAAATCATAGATTGTGCCTTGTTAAGAAGCTGTGAAAGAAAAGAGTCAGAGTAACGAGGGCAAGGAACTGATAACGGTACAAATAGTCCTGTGTCTAAAAAATAATAGAATGCTGCTTTCTTTATGAAATGTGTAAGTTACCAGATTTGTATTTTTTTCTGAAACAACCCATGCCACGACTACCAATTTTGCAGTTTCATAATTTTCTATTCTCAATTTGTGCATTATAAATATTGAATGTGTTATGAATAAATTTGAACAAATATTGCCATGAGCCATCTGATGGAGTGTATTAATTGAAACAATCTTGTTCAGTCAATAAATTGCATATAAATCTTGTATCAAGTTACATTAAATAGTTGTCAAAACAAAATAAAAAATCAAATGTCCTTATGAACCCTCTTTAGTACTGACTCAAAAATTGTGGAAGCATCCAAAGTGCAGCGAAAAATCTAGACATACGAGTCTAGATAAGGAGCCAAGTTTTGGGCCACATATGTGGCTCATCGCACGAAGAAAGCTAATATTACATTCAAGACCTTGAGATCATGAAATGATTCTATATCATTACACTGTACTACAGTGTAAAATAACTTGTACAGCGACACATCAAATGTTTAGCCTATTCTGTAGATCTTGGATATCTACAAGTCTAAAAGCTATCTTTATCTTTAAACTAGAACTAGAATGTAGTTTAGATCTAGATTGCAGACAAACTGTATCAAACATTATTACATTTACTATTTACTGACTGGGCTACAGACTGCATGTTCGATTCTAGATCTTAATAATTATAATACTGTAGAACAAATCTAGATTCAAGCGTATAGATCTAATTTCTAGCACAATAATTATATAATAGACATCTATCCATTGATCAAGACTAGAATCTAGATGATAGATCTAGATCTAGAAAGTAGAAAGAATGTTGGAAAATTGTATGGCAACCAGAGTCAAGACTAGCGGTAGGCTAGTATAACAAAAACAGAAGAAAACTTACTTGCTGCAATGCCTCTAACTGGAACTGCTTCTGGTCTCTTTCTTTTTTCAACCTTTCCAACTGTGTTTCAATGGCAGTAATTTTTTGAAGAGCTCGGTGTGGAAGACCATCCTTCCACTCATCAGCAGCCCAGCTCATACTGATAGCAGAGGATACACTCAGAGGTCTTCAGCTCTCATTCTGTGAAACAAATGAAAGAAAATGGTTCTATAGATCTAGATTCTAGAATCTAGTCTAAATATCATGTTGAAATCCATAAAAATTCTCTAGATCTATCTAGATCTGTATGTTATCAAACAAACCCCCTTCTTTTCTAGATCTAGAATCTAGATTCTACATTCTCATTAATAATTAGATCTAGATCTAGATCTAGTGGGTTACTGGGTCAGACACTTCAACTTGAAACAGGTTACATCTATACTAGATCTAGATATATCTAGATTCTAGATTCTATAGGCTGGACTCTTAGGTCAAGTACAGTATACGTAACAGTAATACGATCAAAGCTAATAATCTACATGTCGGCTAATCAGATCTGCTGAGAAGAAAATAAACAATTAAGCCACAGTCCAGTATCCAGAAGTCTGGAACTTACAATCACAAGTTGCGAAGTCGTGTTGTCAAATAGATCTACAGTCTACAGATCGTCCAAGTACAATAACAAGTAACACCGTCAAAGCTAATATAATCAGATCTACTGAGAAGAATATGAACAATTAAGCCACAGTATCCAGAAATCTGGAACTTACAATCACAATTTGCGAAGTGTTTTCAAATAGAGATCGTCCTAGCAGACAATCGTACAAACCCAGGGCCTTTGCAACACCTTGGCCAAGGCCTAGCCTATTCAAAATTCGCACTCTTCTTGGTCATTATTATTGCGCATGCGCACTCTCAAAAAGCGGATTTCGCCAGGTGATATTCGACAGACATTTTTAAAGCCAGACCTGAAGATCTTCTTTAATAGAACAGTGTTCCGTTTTTCTCGCCGTTGCTATTTCTTTGTGGTTTCGTCTACATGTCTCTAATTTCTATAATGGTCGATCTATATTATTTTTTATACGGTCCCAGCGTTTTATTATTCCGGAATTCCAATTTTCTCTCTCGTAGTTTTTTTGCTATGTATTTACCCTTGATATAATTTATGACGCCTAATTCTGATGTACACAGTATTCTGAAACAAAGTACATGTCATTATTACAATAATATTGTACACTACATGAATGTTGGTCATATAGATTTAGTGCCTTGTATATTTGCACGGGGCCTAAGTGGATATATAATAATAATAATAATAATAATAATAATAATAATAATAATAATAATAATAATAATGATAATAATGAATGTTTATTTAATGGCAAAATCAATAAAGATGTTTCTACTATACGAAATGTAATTCTTAATGAATTGTCATCAAAATTAAATACAGATAGGTTGTTACAATCTGAACAGCAATTAGTTATGCTGTGTTTTTAGTTTTTCGTAGACGTAATTAAATGTAATGCTCAATTGAATCGAACTTACAGGAACTTTTCATATTTCTTTGGTAGATATCTATTTCTAAAGGTATTTTACTTGATTATATTGATTAGACTTGATGGAGTTTCGACAAGGACCATAACCCCAGAGTAAACTAGTTCGTCTGTCCACATGACTTACCGCACTACTGGGTACCTAACAACAATTCGGCCAAGTATGTAGGCCTATAGATCTATACCATAATGACCGTTCGCTAAATAGTCGCGCTCAGTGACTCCGACATGTGCGTGTTAAATCATCTCTGTCAACTTCCAACAATCGCTTTGTTCGATTATTTTCCATCAGTGGAAAAGACCGCAGAACAATACTAACGTATAAATAATAAACGTCATTCACGTGTGTATTTCTCCTCTCCCCGCCCCCCCCCCCAAAAAAAAAACAAAAAAAAAAA
>JBDFRD010173312.1:0-12105 GCA_039654405.1 Bullina lineata | reverse complement strand
TTATGTTTCAGCTTGCCTACAGCCTTTATCCACATTCCTCTCAACATGTAAATCTCCTTTTTCACTGGCTCTGCCCCATTTCCGCCCTTCTCATCCTCAGACGTTGCCAAAATGGTCTTTGCTGCTGCAGTCGTGGTCTCAATAATCGCCCCTTACGCGCAAGGTTGCTGCCCCAGGATAATTTGCCACGTCTGCCCTATCGAGATACCGTGTTGCTCATAACCAGGATTTTTCTTTTCATGGGGGTCGCTAAGGCGGAAGGCGTCCAATAAAATAATGCAACGCCAGATGATCGTGTTTTAGTTCATAATGTGCACAGAGAAAGAGAGACAGACAGAGAGATAGAGAGAGAGAAAGAGAGAGACATACAGACAGACAGACAGAGACAGACAAACAGACAGAGACAGACAGACAGACGGAGAGGTGTTGTTAGTTTGGTTGTTTCACATGACAAGATACTGGGCCTTCAAGTGAGGGAAGCAAATAATGACATAGATTGCAACAGCAGAGGATGAAGAAATCGTGGGAGTTCACGGCGTTTTTCAAATAAAATGGAAATGGTAAACTTCTGTCAAACATTTGTGCAGCAAATGAGCTGGTTATTGGCGGTACCGGGTACCATTTTCCACTCATAAAAACATTCAAAGGACAAGACAGATGTCGACAGATCTGCGAATGACAAATCGGGTAGTTCAATCACATCTGCACCAGCAAGAAATTAATTTCTAACTTCTTTATAAGATGCCACGGTGTACGGGGGAGCAGATGAAGCATAGGATCACCATCTTCTCGTTGAAAAAAATGAAGCTCAAACTGAGTGCAAGAGTGAGGTATGATGTGGAATCATTGAAAGACCAGCCATCTAAAGAGGCATGTGTCATCGCTATCAAAAACAGGTTTCAGTTTTTAGAAGGTCAACTCAACATGGATGAAACTACAAATAGCGTCTGTATAGAGGAGCTTGGGGACAAGGTAAAGACTAGTGTGAACAGCGCATGCCAAGAAGTCTTAGGGAAGAGAGAACGACAGCACAAGATCAGGAAACAAAATGGATCACTTCAGTGAGCTCTTAAAAGGGTCTGCTGTGCCTACTGATATCCCACCTACACACACAGTTCTGAATGGGACAAGGAAAAACGTCCCCAACATTGAAAGAAGGGTACAATGTTAAACTTACAACGTAAGCCAATTTGCATGAATGCAGAAACTAGAAAGGGAAAAGGCTTTTATTCGTTCTCTGTAGTTGTCTTAGGTCCCAATACTGTGTCGCAAGTTGTTGTCATCACTTCTTTAATCTTTTCTTAGTCAGTGTCAATTTCTAAATCTTCAGATGTTTCAGTTCTTGAAATCTATATGCCAATTCTACTGTATTTGAAATTCTTTCTTTTTATCCGAGCTCTACAGAAGACTGATTTAAAACTGATTCATACTTTTCCAATTTCTGTTTCAACTTGGCAACAATAAGTGATCTCAGATCTGCTTTCCTCTTATTGTAAACGTCGAAGCCTTCACGAGATGCAAACATAGTCCATCCGGTTCTCTGTCTGTTCATCAAGAAGCCACTGTTGCTTCTTTTGTGGGGGAATCATCATCATGATGGAAGTCCGTAGTCGACGATGACGTGAGTTACGCCTTATGTGTGGCCAAAGTTAGACGCACAGGTGTACGTCCACACTCTGAGCATGCAAGGACTGTTCCGCCACTGATTATCAGGTTGAAGACGCATAAAGTTTGGAGTCTTTCATCACCATTGTCATTTGCTACTCCTCAACAGCAATAAGATGAAGACGGAGTAGAGAAGAAAGAGGAGGAATACAGTTCTCTATTTTTTTCATGCATCGTCCATAACACAAGGCAATAATTTCTTTTTTCATATGTCCCCTAAATATATTGTAGAAAGTAGTTATCTTTTCTTTTTAAATAATAATAATTATATGTGTGTGTTTTTGATGAATCAAGGCATTAGTTTCTCTTTTTTTTTTAATGCGTCTTCCTTTTAGCAAGGCAATAATCTCCGGTGACTTCAATGAGAAAAACAATTAATTTTCTGTTTCTATATTCCATAATGTATGATAGCCACATATTTTTTTTTTTCAAATGAAGACACTTTGTGTGCCTTGTATTTTCATCCCAATGGACCATAAGTTTATGCTTATGTTAAAAAAAAAAAAAAAAGAAAAAAAAGAAGAATTTTCATAAGAAAATATTGTTTGCTTTCTTTTACTTTAATAGACACAAAGTTTAAAGAAAACATTGAGATTTTCAAAACACTATCACTGAAATGAAACATGAGATCATGATTCATCTACAATAATCTACTTGCTTACAATACACAGCAAGACTACATTATGATCTAAAGCATCATAGGAATGGCTCCACATTGCTGTACATCTCCCATTGGCGAAACATACAAATATACATTTCTGATTTTTTTTCCCAGCAATGTTACATTTTAATTTGGGAACGTCTTCAGTTTCGACTATCACAACACTTTTTTTGAAAACCAATTTCATGATCAGACCTGTGAAAAAGGTTTACATACAGTTGATGGTCAAACATTCTTTTTTCTAAGTAGAACAGAGGATTACTGTAACAGAGTATTATTCAACAGGAAATAAATGGCATTGGTTTGCACATAAGGCTGACTTTCCTTGCATAATTTGAGTCATTTTGATGCCAACATGTTTTGCTTTTCTATCAAGTTGGCTGAACCCGTGTAAATGCAAAGAAAACAAAACAAACCCAAAACCGTTGCATTAAATATTCGGCATTTTCAATAAAGTGGTTTTACAGCATCTTAAATGTGGTTCTTCAGAATAATTATTTTTGTCGTTTGCATGAAATAGAAAGATGTTGAGGTTTTCTAGCTGTAAAAGGAACATTAGTGAATCCTGAGGGGATGAAACTTTATTACTTTCTTTATTTTGCTACATGTTCTACACACGATAAAAAAAAAGTGAAAAAAAAATAATGAAAAAAAATTTGTGGTCATCAAAACACACACTAGCGTATAAAAGAAAAAAAAAACACAAGTTGTGTGTATTATTAAGGTAGAAAAAACAGTTTACATATCATTTGCCAAACCATGCAGAAACATATTTCCTACTTCTGAGATAAAATGCAATGTAATTGAAATGTCTTAGCTTTTACTGGAAAATCTTACAAGGTACAAAAAATTGTTATCAGTCACTGAGAGAAGTAGAATGGCACGTTATAGCAGATTGGTGGGAAGACAGAAGAGTTCAAAGAATGATAATACAACAATCTGGTTAACTGAAGCCTCACTTATTCATATTTATTTTCTTTCAATCTTTAATTGGGTTTTTTTTTCCTTAAAAATGCCTGAAAAATTTCGCACCACGAGAACTCTTTTAAGGAGATCCCAAATCTTGCCAAAAATCACTCCTTAGTATGAAACCACACACAAACGAGTCAACTTTCTACTCTGCAAACACACCAGGGAGTGTTTATAAAGTTGTTGTGGTTATATAGAATAACAAAAATATAAGTTCAAGAGTATACTTTATAAAAGTAATTTGTTGTAGAAAACTACGAAGAAGTCATAATTATGGATTTTTAATTTCTAATGTAGTACTTCAGCAAGTCTCACTGACTAAAAAAAATTAAATCCATTGTTCTTCAGCCCATCTCCTATGTGCTTACACATCAGCAATAGATAATATTAATATAACTATTTCTCAAACTTGTCATTTTAAGGGAGGGTTTGTGGTTGTTGTTTTTTTCTTGTATTACTGATTAAGGCAAGGGGTAATACAAATAAATAAACAAAATAAAAGGCAGAAACAAGTCAGTCACCTCAAATATGAGTACAGAGAGATTTCCTCAAAATAAAAACAAATTCCAGAAAATCTGCAGCCACCAATACAGAAGCCCTGTTATTAAAAAAAAAAAGTTAAACTCCATTTTCTTCTTTCTCCTTGTACTTTTTTCTTTAATGAGAAATGTGACAGCCTTTTCTAGGATCATGTCCAGATATGGAGAGTAAAGATAACACCAATTTTCATACACAGTTTGCGTAGTCAATTTATCAATTTATCACTGCCTTCGAGACTTGATGAAATTGATGAGGCCGTTGGTGGAACTGTCATGGGAGGTCACGTTTTCTGCAGATGACAGCTCTGGCAGGATAGCCTTGGCCAGTACTTTACCAAGCTCCACGCTGAAACAAGAAAATAGAGCTTAGAATGTTGGCCTACTTGAGTGGAGTATGAGTTTAATATTTTCATCAACATAAATAATATAGTTGTTTTCAGGCCAACACACTACATGTAGGAAAACAGCTCCTGTGATTCAATCAAAACAATAAAGAACTTTAAATCATTTTCTTGAAAATATGCATAGGCTTTTTCTTGACAAAAATTAAAATAAGTTTGTCAAGTACATAAAAGTCTACATTGTAGGACATAAATCAATCACACTGTAGCATTTTTGAAACAGTTATGGAAAAACTTGCAGGTGGGAAAAGAGGGACTGTAAAACACATCCGTATTATCTAATGCACTGTGCAGACTGCTCAACTGCCAAAAGGAAATTCAACATGAGCTCAAGTAAAAGTTCTTACTTCTCATTGTTCACTCCTAAGTTTCTGACATTGATTATCTACACAGAATACAGGGCTTTTTTAATTTTTTTGGGCTGATAACAAATAAAATGCTAATATAAATTCAGTAAATAAAAAGGCAGCATTTAAGTAAATCAATGGAATGTTTGGTCAAACAGGAGACAAGATAGCCTGCAGGCTACAGCTTACCCCCACTGGTCGAAAGAGTTGATGTCCCATACAATGCCTTGGACGAAAATCTTCATTTCATACATGGCTGGGAAGAGACCAATAGAGAAATCAAATCTAAGTTATCATAAAAGTATAAATATATACATCAAGTCTACTTGTCAATTTGTCCACTATCTTCTCTGGCATTTATGATTGAATGGAAGTGTATGAAGGCAACTATTTCTCATGTCACAGATTGTCAATGTTTCTTCTTCTTTTCTGATGTTACATACTTTGGGGACAGAAGTCAATAGTTCTTCAAACTAGAAATGAACTAAATAAGACCCAAATGATGAAAGAAAGCTCAGTCAGAGTCTTGTTCACTGTAAGTAAATAAGTAAATTAAAGCAGTAAATAAAAGCCATACCCAGCAGGGATCCCAGAGCGAAGGGCGTGAGCTTCTGAAAGACAATAGAGTTGCTCGGTCTGTTGCCCTCAAAGACCTGAAGAAAAGAGAGATATCATTTTCTTAGAGCTGGGTTTGTGTGCTAATTAAACCAGCTCTTTCTCCGCATCTGCATCTGTCTTTCCCCTCATCAAAGCCTCTGTTTGGGCCAGAAAATTGGAGATAAGGATCTGGAATTAGATGGAGAACTTGAAATGTCATTAAAGGAGGATTGCTCCATGATTTAATTTGTTGGTTTTCAAGCTGATGCAATGAACTCTCATAATGTCACACCTCATCAGAAAGAAGTAGGCCTATTGCCTTCTTTATTTTTAAATCTCATTTCCAAAGTTTTAAAAACTCATTTCAAGGTTCTGACAACTATTTGTAAAGTAGGCAATAATTGCATTACCAGTAGTAGCTTCAGATAGGACTTACCAAAATGACTGAATATGAAGAAACATTTCAGTATATTGCTTAAACTGTATAAATGATCATCTACTATTAATTCATCCATACTGTTACAAGAGCTATCAGTAAAAGTCAGTTTAACAATCATTTAACAATCAAGGCTTTTTATGTACACACCTTCATTAACAGTCTATGGGAAACATTTTCAAACTTGTACTTGCAATTATCTCAAAATAACAATTCTGAGATTCCTCCTACAGCGGTACATCATGTTTAATGACATCGAAGATCTAGTTAATAACAAGAGATTTTCAGATCCCTATCCCCATTCCCTAGTTGTGCCTTTCAATAAAATCCTGGAATAAAGAAAGCCAACCGAATAAACCTTGGAAATAATGAGTCTAGCCAGCCGTGACTAATCAAAGGAATGCAACCAGCCTGTCATCTAACTTGCAGAATCGCTTTGTCTGTGACATCATTTAACCTCAGGATGACATCACTGTGTTCATCTGTGTGTGAAAGAAACTTCACGTGACTTATCCCCTCTAAAAAGAGCCCACAGAGCCAACAGACAAAAGCCTAGGTTTAATTATGTGCTAGAGTTATCTCGCTCATACCATAAATCTAGTTCAGATTTATCCCACACGTGGTGTTGATCTGTTGATTTTTTAATCCAAATGAAGCTCCACTTCAGGGAACAAGAGACAACAAATTGACTAAAATTTTGATCACGGAAGCTGTCAATTCAAAACGAAAGACGAACGCTCAAATCTGTCATGACTTCAACATGTCTAGTACTCTCTACACTGTCTTGAAAGACAAATGTATTGTTTTGATTAGTAAACAAAAAAGTTCCAGCACACACAGATTTCCCAATAGTAGAAGGTGTGGGAAGTGGGCTAACAGCATGACAGGATGAAAAAAACAACCAAAAAAAATCCAGCATTGGCAACTGCACCCAAGTTCTGCAATTGTAATGGATTTCAAGGGGCACAATCCAGTTTTTATTACAGTCAAAGATGAGGGAGCGCTTTATTATTTCCCTCTGATGTCATGGAATTTTAACAACACCTCAGGAATAAGGAGATATTTGGAATGGAACTGTGACTCTCGTTATGTCAAGCACCACTGTATCCAGTTTGCAGTAGCTCAATAATAGTAATACATCCAATCCTCTTGCACTGGAATCAAATTCATTTCAAATTGAAACCTCCCTAATAATATGAAATACTCCAAGCAGAAAAATTGCCCTTAATGGTCAATTTGTGGACACAGGTCACACATGATGGTTAAAAAGCATTATACAAAATTTTTTTTTTAAGTTTAAGAGTAAGAGAGTAAGGGAAAAAACCTGCAGTTGACAGTAAAAAGACAAATGGTAAAATGGGACTGCTGAGAAGCAAAAAATACAATTCAAAACTTTAACAGCTAAGTCTATCCTCATTTTTCTTTGTGTTCTTCTTTTGCCAGGCACTTTTTTTTTTTCTTCTCTCCAAGCAATTGTTGTATTGCTCTCATTATGTCGCTTAGAAGAATTGCTGTAATAAGAGAAAGGTGCAAGTTTACCTTGTGTGGTTTAATTAGTTTGATCTGGTCACTGCTCATTCCAGATGAAACCAGCTCTTTCTCCACATCTGCATCTGTCTTTCCCCTCATCAAAGCCTCTGTTTGGGCCAGAAAATTGGAGATGAGGATCTGGAATTAGATGGAGAAGTTGAAATGCATTAAAGGAGGATTGCTCCATGATTAGACCTAACAAGGGTGGAATCTCATTTTAAATACTTGAAGTTTGATAATCACATGTGAACTTTCATAAGCTTCAGAAAAGTAGAAATTCAAACTTCAGTAAACAAAATCACAACTTTCTTATTACAAGTAATGCAGCTTTACCACTTGGCCATGGCACCTTATTTCTTTATCATAGACTTTAGACAATTGTCTCATCTGCTGATATACTGGAAAAGCTATGTTACCCCATGGTAGAACAGGCACTTCCATAGACTATGAACATATACACACTGCACCATGAGGGTCCATGACAGGAACAATTGTGTCACCTTATGATGGATTCCATCCTGAATTGGGTTCAAAGTCTGGGCTGGGATCAGAAAGTCACAAGGGATGATATGTGTCCCTGAAATAAGATAGAAATGGGCTACCGTGTGATGTAAAACCAGAGCATCGTGGCCAGTGAAAATAAGCCTTTGATTTTTACCGACAGTAAAACAGGTCCGTGGTCCCGTCGTCACTCGCTTGGTTTGTGTCCGAAGAACCAATCACTGACTTCTTCTTGCAAATGTCGGGTCCCAGATGCTTGCAGGTCTGATATCGCCAACGGAGAACCAATCAGCATTTAGTCCAGGCTATTTAAGATTATGGCAGCCCCCACCCATCCCCTCCCCTATACAAGCCCCCTCTCCCACCCCCACCCCCCGCAATGGCCCTGCCTAATCTGTCAGCGATATCGGACATGCAAGCAAGAACCTGCTTAAGAAGGAAACCTACGCAACATGGAAACTTTTTTCCCATCCCTTCCGTTTCTATCTTGAGCAGGTTCAACAAAAAAACTGACCTACAATACATACTTTTCAGTTTTATTATCTGTTTTACCAACCAACATGATGGGCTATGGAAATGGTTTTGAAAATGGCTCGGAATAGAGATCCTTAGCAGACTGTATTCCTTGGCCAGTACCCCAGGAAAGTTGATGTGTAATATTATGATTATGATAAGAATGTGATGATGAGAATGATGGTAATGATGATTTGTGTTATCTACTCAAGCTACTTTGTAATATTATGTTTACACTCACCCTGGTGAATCAGCTGGTAGAAGGCGTGCTGCCCATTAGTTCCTGGTTCTCCCCACACAATGGAGCCAGTGGTGTAGTCCACATGTTCCCCGCCACGTGTGATGTACTTGCCATTGCTCTCCATGTCTCCTTGTTGGAAGTAGGCTGGGAAACGGTGCAGGTACTGTCGTGGAAACATTTAAATTGGATATACAATGCAGTCACTCCGAGGGAAATGGTTCAAGTTTAAAATACAGAGATAGCAGTGATGCCAGAAGGCATGATTTATAAAGGCACTCAGTCGTAAGATGAATGATTCTGTCAATTTATCAAGTCTGCACAAATAATTTTCATACATAAAATGCGTGGTTGAATCTCATAAAAGCCCATTCAAGAATCACCTTTATTTTGTTGTGTTTAGGAGCCAATTCTCTGGGACTTCCAATTCCTCTAACACTGACTGATTTGTTCTTTTCTGAGTATCTTTTTACAGCCTTTCATTGCTTTAGAGTAGCTACCTATATTATACCTTCCACTATATGCAATTTTTGCATTACTTCTCTGAGACTCACTAGGGGAAGCGACAGATGAAAAAACTTGATCACAAGTTTTTGTGAGTCCACAAGTACACATGGACGCACATTTCATATCAAAGAATGTTAAAGAATTAAGCATTTAGATGGACATAGTAAGAATTATTTTTTGGAAGTTATAACAGGCTTAGGCACAAAGCAGTACTATTGTTAGTAGAATAGTTTTGGTTCTTGGTCAAGTGTAGGTTTTAAAGTTAAAGTTACAGCACCCAGATAATGTGCTGTCACCGTCCAAGAAACCAGAAACAATTACACTTTAGCAACAAAGCACAGATTCTGTTATGAGAAATAATTTTTTTAATAAGCCCATGGTGAAAATTGACACATTTTTCTCTATTGCTGTTTAATATGCAAACGCAGCTTGTGGCATGTTGTCTATGTAAACGCTGCATAAATAGCGAACGTGAACTCACCTGGTCATAAGGAAGGATAGTGTATGACTGACAGCCATAGAAGTTGGAGTACCAAATGCCCAGAGCCGCCAAGATCATGGGAATCTGTTGGAAAGAGAACATGAAACTGACAATGAAAGCTGTGGATGTTCTCTGAGAATCAGAATAAAATATTTGAGTACAAAGTATTTGAACTATGGAGACTAGGACCATACTTTGCATCTTCTCAAATGGCCGCATTACGAATGCAGTTGAATGGAATAGAGTTTACTGAAAATTACTGACCTCCATACACTGTAAAAACAAATAAGCTTAAGTGATATGGACATATTTCGAGATTATCAGTAGGCCATAATTATGTTTGCCATGTAAAAATTCACAGAAGCACATTTAATTAAAGAAAACACTTGTAAAAATATAAACTTCTATTAACTCACTCCCAACAAGCAATTTTTGCCGTAGTTTGCACCAAGATGCACTATTTTGAGTGTTTTTAAAAAAAATCTGTAGCAGCAACTAATTAAAATAGCTTCAAATAAGCTTTTCATACGCAAAATACAATATAATAGTATACAAATTTGCTTAATTAGATACTCGAGCAAAAAAAAAAAAAAAGAATTACGCAGTAAACGCTGCCGGATAAATACGTCTGATGTGTCCAGAAAGAGATAAAAATAATTTTCAGGTGTTTTATAATGACTATCGTACTAAAAAAAAAGTGCCCTTACATTCTTTTCAAGGGGCGCGCTCTTGAAGTGGTTGTCCATATGGTGAGCACCATCCAGAAGTGCTTCAAAGTTATCCATGCCTGACAGTCAAAACAGAAACAAACAAGGGGAATACAATGATGGAAAAATCAGCCATCATGCTACTCCCACTTCAAATCCAATACAACAAGCAATAACACTAGTCTATGGATTGGAGGACAGGCTTGAAAGTACTTGCAAAGAAAGCTAAAAAAATAGTATTAATAAGTATACTACATTAACATTCTTAAGAGCTATATTACAGGTATTTTGAAACCATATGGTAATGTTATTGTCCCTTCCCTCTAAAATGCTATAAGAAATGCGTTTCACCAGATTGAAAAATTTCACCCAAAACTTAGTGCCATTTTCAAAGCAACAAAATAACACTACCAACACAGTTTGTTTAAGTTTTGTTTTAAAGTGGAACGGATTAGAAAATTTGGTCTGTGTAAGTATGTCTCACTTACCAACCATGAGTGCAATGGACAAGCCAATGGCAGACCACAGGGAGTAGCGTCCACCAACCCACTGAAAAGAACATTTAGATCAAATGCATTTTTGAGAATGGAACAAGGGCACATAAATTCTCTTTTCATTGCAAGACTCAGGCTTGGATTGACACAAATGATTTAGAAGTGTAGACGTAGCCAAACGATACTACTACTATTGCAAGACTGGACAACGACTCATTGGGCAATCACTTACACTTTTACACTTTTGCCTCTGTGTTCCTGTAGGAACATAGGTCCGAAGCAAGACCTTTCCATCGGACTCGGTTTTGGGCATCTCTTTTCAGCTTTGACCATGGCATGCCAGTGTTCTTGATTTCAGCCTCAATATATCTTTGCCATGTCTGCTTAGGTCATCCCACTTTCCGCTTTCCCTGTGGGTTCCACTCAAGACTTTGTCGAGTGATGTTTGTTTTAGGCTTCCTTGAAGTGTGGTCAAACCAACCCCATTTTATTCTCTTCATTGGGCAATCAATATAATGAAAGAGTTTTTATATTCAGTGAATTTAAACTTGTTTCTCACAGTATGCTACGTGTCTTTCTTCTTGATCGTTGAGAGATTATTACATCCATTTGTTTTTCTTAGCATCCTATGCTTTGCTCTTAAATTTTAAAGATCTTAATACTGTCTCATGGTTTGTCACATTTTGTCACTTCCACATGGAGATGGAACCCTTTCAAAATTATTGAAAATGACTGCAGAGATACAGTAATAAACTGCACCCAACTGCATAGTTTTCCTAAAGATAAAGTTAACTTACATCCCAGAATTCAAACATGTTCTTTTCATCAATGCCAAAGTCCTTGACTTTAGGCTGGAAGAGAAAAAAAAAAGATGATCAAATTACTGACATACATTTACACAGAATTCTTGCACATTTGCAAACAAATTGTATCTAAGACCATATGACGGCCTTTAGAAAAGCAGAAGCTGAACAAAAAAGTTAAAGACATGTTTACATTTTTTCACTCTCAACACTCAGAAAACATAATTTCAGTTCTCTTCTTTCTTTGATATCTGATTACAATTCTTTCTTAGATTAGATTATGTGTATGTAATTCTACAGTGAAATTTTAAAAAGTGTTCTTTACATATTGCAAGAACAATTTGAATTCAAAATTAAAAATTCACACTCAACAACTTGTTCCCTAAATGAAGAAAGTCTCATATCCTTGTGGGATATTATCACCTGATTATCTGAGCTACTCATTGACTGACATTCATCACATCAGCAAAATATCAGTATTCCTTCCCAAATAAAGACTAAAATCTTAACTTATAAATTAGACATACTTACAGCATTGGTTGACAAGGCCACAAAATGTTTTGCAACAGCACTGTCCTGATTTGAAAAAACAATTACAACCGGAAGGTTACAAGGACTGTAAAATGGAACTATACATTAATGATGATGATGATGATGGTGATGATGATGATGATGATGATGATGATGATGATGATGATGATGATGATGATGATGAT
>JBDFRD010173201.1:0-12106 GCA_039654405.1 Bullina lineata | reverse complement strand
GAGAGAGAGAGAGAGAGAGAGAGAGAGAGAGAGAGAGAGAGAGAGAGAGAGAGAGAGAGAGAGAGAGAGAGGATGTGTGTGAGAGATACAGAAAGCTGAGAGAGAGAAAAAAAGGGTGTGTGTGAGAGAAACAGAATGAGAGAGACAGACAGACAGAAAGACAGAGTGTGAAAAAGAGAGAGACAGACAGACAGACAGACAGAGAGGGAAATTCGGATAAAATAGCCAAAAGGCGACCAAAATTTAAAGGAGGCAGGAGGTCGGAGAGAGAAACGGAAAGGGGAAGATAAATAGCTTACAAATCGACAGATAAATAGACAGATGGAATAATAGATGCGTAGATAGGTTAGAATCAACTTAGCAAACCGCAAAAGAATTGTGTTACATGTATTTCAGTCAGTCCTCACGACTTAGTCTTGTTAGCAATACATGTATTGTCAAAACCTTCCTGACAAAAGAGCAAGTCCCGTGATAAAGTGTCACATGACTGAAGTCGGAAACTACTCGAGTCTAACGGCCGTGACTTGCAGCTCTTCACTTTGCTCTTTTTTGCACGTAGGCCTTGTGAATCCCAGCTGTTCCCTTTCCTCATTTTGCACGTAGTTGGTTACCTATATTGTGCCGGCCTGCTAAAGCAACGGGTCACAGCAGGTGAAATTGGCTCGAGGCCAACAGCTTCAGCGAGGAAAACGTAGGGGAGGTTAAGTCTGCAATTTTTCTTGGAAATTCAGCCTTGGGGAGCACCGAAGTTTAAAGAAGACTCGAAATTTTGGAGACAGAGAATTGAAAGTGACTGTCGCAGCGATGGAGTAAGTCATTTTGTTTTCTAGATCTAGATATAGATCTAGATCTACATCTAGATATCTATTTGTAAACATGTATTCTGTGTTACTTCCATATGCACCAAGAAACGCGTTAATTTAAGTAAACAAGAAGCATGGACTTTATCAGATTGGCATTTAAATCCTATCAAGTCAGTTCATCATAGAAAGGCATCATTTAATTTTGCAGCATCTTTGTTATTCTGGTTTTGTTTATTTTTTTATTTTTTGCAAAATGCTTCTAGATCTACCTCATGTTAGCTTCTGACCCATTGCATAACCATTTATTTAAATTGTTAAATCGAAATATCTGGGTCCAAATAGAAATGATGCAGCTATAAAGTTTGATATTTATTATTTATACATGGGCAAAACAGAAAAACAAAATAAAGAATAGGCCTAACATAATGTGCATTCATTTTTACTCTGGCTTGATCAAAACTAGAGATTTAGGGTACTTTTAAATCTTTAAATTCTGATGTTTTGCAGTCAATACTTGAAAATATTTTTCGACCTTTCATTTCTATGTTATATTAGGCCTATGTTGTTTTTGTTTATTATTGGAAAGAGTGAGGGAACACAGGGTTGAGATTCTGTTAAAATTTATCAGTTACAAATAAATTTTTAGATGATTATGATATTTCAATTTCAGTTTGTCAAGGTTTGTTTTTTAGATTTAAAATAAAACATTTATATGTACGTTCATTGTGTATGTTGGTGCATGTGTGTAAAAGAGAGAGAGAGAGAGAGAGAGAGAGAGAGAGAGAGAGAGAGAGAGAGAGAGAAAGAGAGAGAGACAGAGCGATTTTTAAATGAACTGCCAGACCCTTGTTTTTATAGTCTCTATAGCAGTGATACAACAAAGGGGCACCTCATAGACCTCATGTTTGTAAAATGATTTTGGTGCTCAACTTTTGAGTCTGTGACAGCCCAGTGTAATAACTCCTGTGGCGTTTTTCATCTATTACAGACGATCGAAGGAGCTATAGTGCTGCTTTGCTTGGGCAACTTCTTAGAAACGTTTTGCTCAGAGGGGCTGTTGTTCTCTCGATCATTCTAGTTTTATTCCAAAGGAATGACAGTCAGTACGTTTGGAATGAGTCTGACCTGCTGTCCGATAGAGTGAGACATTTATGGGTAGAATTTTCAAATTTAGGAATTTTGCCTTGGCAGCGGCACTTGCTTACTCTTGTGCGATTTTAACTGTCAAAGGATCTTTAACGTGCATAATGTACACACAGGATCTCAGATTATAGAGCTCAGTGTTCAGGTTCCACACTACCCAGTTGGTATCAGGGATGAATAAAAGGATCAATAAGTCGGCAGAAAAAATACATATGCCACTGGCGGGAATCAAACTCAGACCCATGTGCTCAGAAAGTGAAAGCTTTACTGACTGAACTATTCTGCCACCCAGTAGTACTCCTAGGAGAGGCAGTTTACAGGATTTCTCATCCAAGTTTAAGTCGGGTAACTTGTAGCGTTGGAGTTTATAACAGAAGTGTTCTGACCATACTTTTGAAAATGAAATCAAAGCATGCTTTAAACAAGCTTTTTACAGGCTTGACTAAGCACTTCTTTAGTACTACAAATAGAAGTCACATGAATTGTCTAGTCCATTGGAGAAATTGGTTATGTGTAGCAATGGATAATTTCATGTAGACAGGCCAATAAGACATTGAAAATCAAATGAGAGAATGTCACAAAGAAGGTACAACATAGAAGGGTGAAAAAGACAAACGATCATAGCATGAAAACAACTAAAGGTGGATAGTAAAACATGCATAGCATAAAACAATAAAGACAGACAATAAAACATTTATAGCATAAAACAACTAAAGGTAGACAATGAAACATTCATAGTATAGAATAAAACAACTAGACTAAAGGTAGACAATAGAGAACAACTTCACAGAACAATGCAAACTGGCTAAAGCTTCACACTGTGGGAACTACCAAAAAGAAAAAGCTTACACAAACCAACAGTATCTACATTCAGATAACAGAAATCACTCTGCTGGTGATTAGACTAGATAAAACTGGAGTAGGAGATATTTGTTTGATAATGTATCTTCCTTTTTTTTTGTCTTGAGTCTTTTTTTTATCTCTTTTTTTAAAATGTATATTGGGAAGTCGGAGAAAAAACGGCAATTGAAGATAGTCAATTCAAATTTTGTTTCCTTTTAATACTTTTGCTGTAATCAACAGTCCACCACAACTCATTCCTTGCCTGGACGTCTGTGACCCAGCATATGATATTGTGATTATTGTCACTGATAAGATCTCCAAACTTGTTGCCAACTTAGCAACGCTGAAACCTGCACTAGATGAGTATGCAGAGGTAATATTATAAATGTTATCAGTATGGTAATAATGGTATGAGAAACAGTAAAGACAGGTTGATGATATTTAATTATTATTCTTGCCCTTGACTAACTCATTAATCATAGTTCAACGACCGGATCTTTCCTCTTTTTTCATGCCTTGGTTCTTCTCGCTAAGACTAAATTAATCCAGTGCTTCTCCTTGTCCATGGATACAAAGTGGTTTATGTTTTGTCTCCATAATATTTATTATAAATTATAAGTCTACATAAAATGTTTGGCTTAGTTCCCTTGTGCGTCCTGTAGTATATTTTGTCTTTTTTTGTGCTGTGGTTTTTGTGAACAACAACAAAAAAAAGGTATATTTAATGCATCTTATAAAATAAATGAATTTTCCTTCTTAATCACATCTTACTTTGCCAATGCTCTGTATAGCAGGAACTTTATAAAGGAAGATCCTGCTTAGTCTGTCCATATTTTTACAAGAGTAGCTAAGACTGCTGCTTATTTTTTTCTTACGATTTTACTGGTGTAGTTCTTATTTTTACAATAGGTTCTCCATGAAGGAGACTGCGGATCATTCTTCCTCATAGTCTTTGTTTACAATATATTTTTACAATATTATTTATCAACACTGGCAAACTTGAGCTTTCTCAAATAGATTCTACTTTGCTTTTATGTTTCCATTGCAGCTTGATCATGGTTTTGATAAGGAGCCGGTTCTGATTCGCACTGATGCTGTTCCAAGTCGAAGAGTGGTACGTTGAGCATTGGATGAAAAAGCTACTCTGTTTGGACAACTCGTCACTATTTGATTTGAGTTTGAAAAAATACCAAAAAAAAAAAAAATATGTGAGAGAACAAATTACATAGTATAGATATCCATTTAAACTTAAACAGAATGGGGTAGTTTCATGTCCAAATGGTGAGGCTACAGAACTTGTTATCAGGAGGTCATGGGTTTGAGTTCTGGCTGTGCCAGTCCTAGTGTTGTCCTTTGGGAGACACTTTACAGCATTTTTGCTTTGGAGGTACGTTATGGTGAGAACATAATTATGTGGTGTTCATACTTTGATCGATTTGCCAGCTGATCATTTAAAAATTAAATTTAAGATGTACCTTATAAACCTTTAATGGCCATTCTTTTACAGGTGTTTGCTGCAACTGGACCCCTGAACAGGGATTACGATGATGTTAGACGCTTTGCTGATGCTGCAAAAGCTGGAATAAAGAGGTTTAATAAAGAATATTGTGTACTATAATATAATAATATACAGTGGTCTCTGCCTAAGAGCCCGCCGCCTAAGAACCTGCCATTCTCGTGAAACAGAATTTTTCCTATATAATCTGTCCGTATAAGAGCCCATTTTCAACAAAAAAATCCGCCTAAGAACATGGTCTTCTTCCCTGACTGATATTTTTTTTTTGAAGCAGCCGGCCGCCTAAATCGCAAGAAACATCGCCAGCCGCCCTGCCTGTGTTCTAGAGTTATATTCCTTCTGCCCCGTCGCCCCACCCCACCCCTGTTCAGCAGGCCAAGCCTATCTGCTCTCATCGCCCGAAGCGTGGTCCATTCAGCTCTATTCCCCCCTCCTCCCTATTCTCCGACCAACACCTTCAACATCACCCCCTCCTCCGCCTCCCCATATTCTTGATGTCATGTAACCCCGCAACCCAGTCTCACCCCTACCCAGCCATGATACAACACCGCCCTTTGTTTTGACCTACGTAGGTGTAGGTCTAGTGGAAGTGGCATCTCAGCGCGGGCTCAGAATAAAGATGGGTTTTTAAGTCTGACTTTATGGAATGGAGCCGCCAGCATCTTGCGTTTTGCGTAATGGAGACGGGGGTGGTCTAGCAGAGAATAAACATGGTTCTGATTGGTGTTTTAAAATCTAAGTAAGCCAATCACAGGTTGATTTGGTCAGTGATAATGCTCTGTTAGGTCTAATGTCTTAATGCGGCTATTATGGTATACTGATTTACCCCCCTTTGAAATCCGCCTAAGAGCCCGATCCGGCTAAGAACACGGTAATCGTGTCTCTCGAGGGGCAGGTTCTTAGGCGGAGACCACTGTATAATCCTTTTCAATTGTAACTGCAGGAAATGTATAGGCAGCTGTATTCTGCTAATTTTATATTTGCTATTTATTAACTTTGTCTTTGCTAAAGTGATGAAAAGAGGGGAACAGGTATCAGCATTAGATGAACATTTTGTATTTTTTAATTCAGAACTTCTTTTGAAGAATTTAAGGCTAGCGATTACTGTGTTATGGAATTGTAATATTGTTCTTTCAAAAGTGCCTATATCACGGTCATGCACAGTTCTTTTCACTAAAAATTTAATGCATAAAGAAATTAAGTAAGACAAAGAAGTAAGAAAAACATTAATTTTGGATGGAAGCCAAGGATAGACAAGAACATCTTTCCCTTTTCTTTTTTTTTCCTTGCTTTTCTCTCTTCTGCTCATATTAATTATTAAATGACTTCTTACATGCTGATGTTAACATTACTTTTATCCCTTTACATTGAAATGAGATGGGAGCACTACTATTTATTTTATATTTTACAAGGGCATTAGCAGCTGGATGTAGGAAGCCACTATTTGTTCGGCCTATCGATGACTCCTTTCCTAAAGCAGGATTGGTTGCAACTCTTGGTGCATTGCACGCTTTGTATGTGGTGAGTTGACTCCATTAAAAGCAATAAGAAAATACTTCAATGACGTCATTGATGTCATGTTGAATTTTTCTGACAAATAATCATGAGGGATTAGAGGGTTGTGCTCTCAGTCTTTTGTCCCCATGGTGACCATATTGTGCCTTTGGGGAACAACAGGTTTACACCATTTTTCCTCTCATAACTCAAATGCAAATGGGGTACCTATATTCTTGATTTGACTTACTTGACTTGATCCTCTTGACTCCAAGTGGAGCATAGGGCCTCCACAATTGTTCTCCACCTTCTGCGGTCTCTAGCAGCTCTTCTTGTAAGCAATTGTTAGTTCATTGAGAAGGGTACATCTCCAAGTTTGTTTTGGGCATCTTCTTCTGCACTTTCCCTGGGGATTCCAATCAAAAGCTTGTCAAGTAATGTTGGTTGGCTCTTTCCTCACACTTTGAGGAAAGAGCTTCTAATAATCTGCTCGGGTATTAAACCTATAATAGACTAGTGTCCTGAATGATCTAAAAAAATCATCTGTTTTGTTCAAGCTACTGAAATTGAGATAATCCCTGGCTGTTTTAGCCTTATAGGTTTTTGGACCTAACATAAAAGTTTTATTTCTAACGTAGACTTTGTTGGAACTTAAATAAAGTAAGAGAAATTTGGACAAACTTTTTTTTGTTGTTTTGATGTTTGAGTGTTTCGGTTTCGTGTATGTTGAGCGTATTTTACTTTTTTATTTGTGGGAGTCTTTGAATATCCATCTCATGAAATTATATACAAAGTCATCTGCAATCTCCACAGAATCTAGATTCAGCTATATTGTAAGGAAAAATGCATGTCATAATATTATTGAACAAAGAATAAGAAGCAATAACACACAGTATAAAATAAAGATGTTTTCTATTACCTTGCAGCCCTTGGAGCTTCGTGAAGCTGGCGTTGGTCCTAAGGTGGATGCCATGGGGATCTGGTGTAATGATATTGACCGAGTAAATCAAGGGATTATTGAACTCTCTGCTTTGGAAAGGGCAAGGTGAGAAATCTTTCGCTTTACTACGAATCTCTTGTAGCTCACTTTTGTGTGCTGAAGAGAATCCTTTCATCTTAATCCATTTCATCATTAAAACCTATTCTTATTGTTATCTTCAGCTTGTTTGAATTTTTGAAATAGCAGATAAATGCTACTTTGTCCTAGACTTTTTTTTTAAAGCTACTTTTAAATCAGGTCTTGATTTGATGTCAGAAATTTATTGTCTAAGACAACAGAAGCCAAACAGAAAACAGCCCGTTTTTTTTACTGTGGCTTGAGTGAAAAAGAAAAAAGAAATAGAAAAGTAGAGCAAAATACAATTCCTGATTGAACCAAGACATGAACAAGCAGGCATTTGTTTATTTCCCCGTGATTTTTGCTTTTATTCTTATGAAATCTGTTGTTACAGGAATGTTTGACAAGGAAGATCTTGGAATGACTTTCCATGGTATCAAAACAAATGTAAAAGTCATGTTGTCTCTAGATCAAGTAACTAACAAACTATATTAATAAATTACTATGTTTCGTGTATTCTTATGGTCTTTATTTGCACATCCAGAATTGTTTGTCGAGACATCGGTGGCTCTGATCCTGAGAGAATGGCAGCACCTAGAGTGGAAGAATACCTGCGGAACACCTTTGCTGGCACATCAGTTCAGGTTTATAAATCCCTTTTTCATTTCATATTACACTTTGAATGCAACTTCGACAAAGAATATCAATTGTGAGAAAGGCTTCAAGTATTAAACCATTTAAATTTCATGTTGCAGTAGGTGTGCATATTGTTTTCAGATTGAAACAGACAGGGATAAATAGTTTTGCTCTGTGAGTGTTCTAAAGCTTAAAAAAATAGTGTGTAAATGAAAACCTGGTGGAAGAATACGCTCTGCTGGATGCATTTGACTTGACTTGGCTCTTCTCGCCTTCCAAGTCTGGGCATGAAGCTAAATCTTTTTTCTTATTCTTTTCCCTCTTCTCTTCTCCTTATGTGTGATCTTATCTTGTTGTTATTATTTGTTCCCTTCGAAGACAGAAATTGTCGACAGATTGGTTTGTCCTTGTTTTCTTCAGGATAGCTCTTTTTAATTGTGATTTCCATTTGACTTGACTTGTATACCAATCTGTAGAATAATTTATTTGTGTATTTCAGGTGACGGTCATCAGTGACGTGGAAACTCTGAACAAAGAGTATCCTCTT
Source organism: Bullina lineata (assembly GCA_039654405.1). Classification (NCBI taxonomy): domain Eukaryota; kingdom Metazoa; phylum Mollusca; class Gastropoda; family Bullinidae; genus Bullina; species Bullina lineata. The sequence continues at coordinate 4,067 of JBDFRD010173201.1, read as the reverse complement.
CTCAGTGCTGTGAATAGAGCTGCTAATTGTAAGTCAATTTATTCTTCTCAATTACAACAGACTAGCGTTCTGTCTAGGAGATGAAGTAAAAATCATCTTTTCCGCTTCACGCTAACGAAAACAGAATAAGCAGCTGCAAATAAGACTTCTATGTATGCAAAGTCCAAGGCCTCAGAATATCCATCTTGTGAAATTGTTTACAACGTCATTTATGTACAAGAAACTAGATTAAACTATAATATTATAAATGAAAAATGCATGTACTAATTTTACTGAGCAAAGAATTGAAAGCAATAAGATACTGTATAAAATGAAGAGTGTTTTCTATTATTTGGTATTAAGATCTATGGGCCTCGTATGCCTTGAAGGAACTATAATTTTTTTTCTTATTCTTCTCAAAGAACAGGACTCGTATATTAAAAAGTAATTCTTGCTGCGCATGCAAGCTTTATGGGGATTTGTGTCGGATTGTAATTTTATTTCATGAATGAGCCCAACAACAATAAACATATTTTCACAGACTGAAATGACTTAAATGACAAAGTTTTTGTCCCATTCATTTTTTCTGTATCCCTGCATTGTGCAAATGTCATGTATAGGAATATGTATTTGTTACATAAATCCTTAGATGACTCACTGAAAATTTTACAAATGATAGTACTTGGTCCCAAAAAGGCTGTTTTTACATTATTGTGTCATTGACATAATATAGGAGCGAATGGAGCACAACTCTACAGTATAGTTCTGAGAGATCAGTTTGTGTGTGTGTGTGTGTGTTTTTAGTTTTTAAAATATACTGCAGCAATTAACTACAACTGGGAATATTGTAATTCTAACCCATTCTGTCCGTTGATGAAGTTTTCATTTTAATGGACATGGTTTAACTTAATGGTGAGGTACTTTTGTTGTAGGAAGTTGCAAGTCCCAATTCAACCCAGTGTCATGCCTAATTCATTCTTCACAAGGGTCCAGGCTGAGCATTCCTAGTATGACATGTTCAAGGCAGTGCTGATGTTATCATCAAATTCAAAGTCTATGCTTCAACACCTGAGAATTTAAAAAACTTTTTATTTAAGGTGTACCGAGGCATAGAGCACGTCTCATCTTTCTGGAGTACAATGGTGCAGGGCCGATCACGAAGACTCTTTTCCCAGTTGGCAAAGTAAGTCAAACTTCAGCATTTCCACCTTTGAAACCTGGTGAATAAATCAGTGACATATATACATGATGATGTTGAATAATCCTCATTTCTTCGTTTGGAGAGAACCTTTCATCACTGTCATCATCATAATCATCATCTTAATTCAGTTGGATATAGTTTCATTCACTTTTATGAAAACCTGCGAGTGGGACATATGCGACAAATAGACTTTCATGTCAGTGATAATATTATGGCAGTTTATGTATGTGCTTACTATCATTTAATTAACAGGTTCTTTTAAATCATTTCGTGGCATGCCTGTCTTCCTGTAAGGTAAAAGAGAACATTTTTCAAAATAAGTTTCTAAATTCCATTTTAATTCAATACTTACATGACTACAACTTAATCTAAATGTAGTAAACAAAAAATTAGCATAAACATCTTTAATTAAAATATATCTAAAACATTGAAAGGCAGATGCTGACCGGTAAAATAGAAGGGAAAAGCAGCTAGAGGGAGACAGAGAACAGCTTATCTACAGAACCTGAATGAGTGGGCAAATGAAGGACAGAGAGAGGTTGTCTCTTCCTTTCGGAGAACAGAAGACAGAGAGGTTTGGAGAGTCGTGGTCGCCGATGTCTACAACAGACATGACACTGGATGAAGTGATGATGATTTAAAACATCCCTGTCTCCTCAGGGCATCACCTACGACACTGGTGGGGCTGATATCAAGGCTGGAGGAGTGATGGCTGGAATGCACAGAGACAAGTGTGGGGCTGCAACTGTTGCAGGCTTCATGAAGGTGTGATGCTAACTGTTATTAATGATACACTCTCCTAAGGCTAGTGAACTGTCAATGAATAAGTCAAGTCAGTTAGTTTGGGAAGATTCCAAACATGCTTTCTTTCATACTAGACTTCAGTTTGAATCATGGTGGACTCGACGTGTTGAGTTTGAGTATTTCTTACCTGGACACTATGAGAAGTGTGGATATGTCAAAATTGACTCCCTGATTTCAGCAGAAAGTTTGTGTATGTCTGGTGTCTTGCGTTTCTTAACTGTATTTTATCCTGATGGTTTGTTATTGGAGATTAGGAATTTTAGGCTTTGTGCTTTAATATTAAGTGGCTGAAATTTGGGTCTTGTTTTGGTATAAAAGATATAGAAAGTGAGGAACGGAAAGGAAAAAGGGCGAGAGAAACACATTTTTTTGCCTTTCATAATGAAGTGGCCTGCAAGCAAAAGTATGTTAAGACACAGTATGTGAAATTAGTTCGTGTAAATTGCAACTGACTTACTTTTGACTTATGCCTCTGTATCCCCGGAGGAACATAGGGCCAAAGCAACACTTTTCCATCTGCCTCAATATTTCTTCGCCAAGTCTGCTTAGGTCGTCCCACTTTCTGTTTTCCCTGTGGGTTCCACTCAAGGCTTTGTCGTGTGATATTATTTTGAGGCTTTCTCAGAGTGTGTCAAATTTTTCAAATCCAACCCCACTTTCTTCTCTTGATTTGGGCATGTAAATTGCAAAGCCTGATTTAATTAATTAAATTTGGATGTTCTTCTTCAGTTGGTGTCAATCCTTCAGCCTGGGCATCTGAAGGTAGTTGCAGGGCTTGCTATGGTGAGAAACAGTGTCGGAGAAGGTAAGTCTATCGTCCTGTGTAGAAGATGAAGTAAAAATCATCTGTTCTGCTTCATGCTACCGAAACCGGGATAAGCTTCGGCTGTATGGGCCTCATTGGCCTCACATAACACAAAGGTACAATCTTGGATTGTCCTTCCTGATTACAAAGAAAGTTGAAGGGCCAAAGAAATAAATTCAAGTCTTTAGTATTAATCACTTTTTTAAATGGTCATCAAGAACCTTATGGATTTTTAATATATCACCATAAGACTTTTGCTTTAAAAAATAATTGAATATTGCCTTGATTTTAATTATATCATTACACATTTAAGTATGTTTGTTTATGTTACATACATGTATGATGTTTAAGATGTTTTTACAAAGATTTACCTGATAGATATTAATGTATTTGTGTGTTTGAAGCAAGATTAGGGAGAGGCTAAAATGTTGATATTAGTACAGTATAATAATGATTTTTTCCGACGTGACAAAATTATTTTACATATTTGTATCATCTGCGAACTGAGTGAAGAGTGTGTGTGTGTAAGTGACGAATTATACTTTTACTTACAAGATTGCCAAACTCTTGTTCACATGATAGAATTGTCTTTGTTGAATTGAGCATGACCAGTGTCTTTGTATAATGAATGAAAGGTTGGGTTGGACTAGTTTAGAATGGAGGTACTATGTCTTTCCTTTGGAATAAAGTAGAATGACTGAGAGAGAAACAGTGCCTCTGGAGAAAGCGTCTCTAAGAGCCTGTCCTGGCAATAAATCTACTTTGACCCTGTAAAAGAAAAAAAAAGAGCCAACTATACATATATGAAAGATTAGGTGACCTTATTGGTAAATTTTCTCCTCAAGGGCTTTATCTCTAGGAAACTCACACATGTTAAGAGCCAAGTAGAGAATTTAGGTTATGTATTGTGAAGGTCCAATGTAGAAGTTGCACCAAGCTTGAATTTTATGTGTTAACTTGAATATGGTCATTTCAGGAGGTCGCAGTCTTTGTCCTTCTGGATCTGGGTACTTTATATGTTTAGTTATGAAATTAGGTACTTCTTCGATATGAACCAAGACAGTTCAAGACAAGACCTCAAGAGTAGATAATATTAACTGTGCACGAAACTTCCGAATGGAAAAAAAAAAAGATCTTTAAGGAACTGTTTTACGTCCTAAGATCTCAGAGATTTAAATGATGTAAATTATTGGTTTGTGTGTGGGGGGGGGGGGGGGGGGGGGGGGGGGGGGGGGGGGGGGGAGGGGGGGGGGGGGGGGGGGGGGGGGGGGGGGGGGG
>JBDFRD010173200.1:0-23390 GCA_039654405.1 Bullina lineata | reverse complement strand
GAAAGACACTTTACACCATTTTTCCTCTCCCCACCCAGGTACGAATTGGGTACCAGCATATTCTGCCGGGGAAGTAAATCTACGACAGACTAGCATCCTGTCTAGGAGATGATGTAAAAATCATCTGTTCCGCTTCATGCTACCGAAACCGTGATAAGCTCCGGCTCCATGGGCCTCAGGCTTTGAAGGAACTTTAATTACACAGCATGAAGACACAAGCAACAAAGACTCCCTGACATTACACATAGAAGCACTGCTTTCTGTCCCCATAGACTAATGTTCAACAGTCATACACAAGATACAATTTTATACAGGGGAAGTTTTTTGAAGTTTCCCAATACACTTGCCCTGTAAACTCAAGCATAGAATAAACATACAATAATCGTATAATTATATCTCTGTTCTATTCATTTGGCCAGTGGCACATCAGATGTACATTTTTTACCCAATGAAGTGGCTTTTGCTGAAAATTTACAAGTCTTGAGGATGGAATCATAAGAAGTATACAGGAAAAAAAGTTATATGTAAATCACAATCAATATCAGTTAAATTAAAAAATGAAGCGCCCCCCTGATGCAACTTTTTAAAAGAAAGTCTTAAGTTACATTCCCGAACCAACCAAAATTGTGGTGATGAGTCTTCTTCAAATAATTATCTGTAATAAACCTGAATTTATTACATTTTGAACAAGTAAAAATGTAAGTCAAATAAGCAAGGAAGGAATCACAAGATACAGAGATCAAATTGGAAAATAAAGAATAATAGGCGAGATATACACATGACTGTGTCTAAAAACTGACAAAAATCTATTGATCTGGCACAGTGGAGTCATGAGAAGCATAATTCTGTTTGATTCATAATATAATGGGGAAAATAAGCATATTATTCATGATCATTATTTGTAAGGGATTTTATCGATTACTTCTATTTTCTAAGACGGACATTTTTCTAGCTGTTCTGTAAATCATTGAAAAAAACATTCCATTTAATCTCTTCATGACGCATGTATTTTTTGCAAACCAGGGCCAAACCGTTTTAAGAATTTTAAAGGCTGCTTACGTTTTTTAAATTGATTTTTGGTTAAAATAGAGCACAATGAAAACATGAGGTTACGTCATATTTATGGTCCCCGCGACAGTCGAAATCAGCTGATTTTAAGATGTACTGCATGTGTGAGGTAGGCATCTTGTCACTAAATTTTATTAAGTAGGGGTTAAAAAAAACCTGTTAACGCCTCAAATATTTAAAAGATTTGTTTTTAGCACCATACATGAACCGATGAGACAATTTAAAACTTTGAGAAGTCAGTTGAGAAGGCCTACCTATATTTCAACACAAATCAATCCCTAGACACCCAATCTTTTTTCCACACAAGTCACAGTGAACTGAGCTAGTGCCGTGACCAGAATATAATATATAAACTCGGGTGCCATAGAAGTCTAACTGTGAAGAGCCATTTCTTAAAATCATAGGCATCTCCTATAAAGTAGGCCTACACTTAATTTTGAATATCATGGACACTGTTCCTGTCTATAGATACAATAAAAATATATTTTAAAAAAACCCAATCTAGCTCTTATCTAGGTATTTGATTTGGGACTTTATGGACAGCATGTTTGGTTTCTATTTCTATGGGAAACAGTACAGAGATGTTGCAGAAATAAGGTTTTAAATACTTCTTGCAACCCCTCTAACATAATAATGTGCGTTTGTGTTGTTGTACTCCTTACTACTCCAGTCTTCCAGGGAGCACATTTGTATAACATGTATAATGTAAAATATTCAGATTTCACAAAGTACACACTGTTTTTGCAATTTCCTTCAACTTAAAAAGAAATTAAGAAACCAAAATAAAATGGGCGTACATCTGAAGGAAATGTCCTTAAAGTTGAACATTTCAAAGCAAACATGTCATTAAAGAAATAGATACATCTGGGAAAAAATAAGTACAAAGTTACAAAGTGTCATTTAAAAAATGAAAGGGGGGAGGGGGGGAATAAATTAGAACCATTCACGTAAAATATACACACAATGCCTTCCTGACTAGTGAATTTATGATATGAAAATATTGCAGATCTGGATTTACATTATAATTGAAAATCCTGAAGTTATAAAAATACAGAATTTAAAACATTTTGATCATAGTTGGAATCCAAAAGTCGGACAAATCTCGAACATGTTGCTCTCCACTTCAAACAGAAATATATTCTACAACTCTCAGTTCATTTGCTAATAATGGGCATTCCGAATTAATTTTTGTGTACATGATGGCGATAGAAAGGATTTTTTTCTATGTCTTTAACTTTAACCATAACTGCAAAAAAAAGTGTTGTGTATAAAAGAATTAACCCTAAACAGATCACTGCTTCCTCCATGTTTTTTGGACCTTTTATTTTCAAACTTTAAAGGTTCATTATTAAAAAAAAAAACAATTTTATTAAACACAGAAAAAAATATAGCAGCTAAATCCTTCAAATCACGTCAACTTCAATTTTATTTCATATATTTCTCAGTTGGTTTTCTACAGCATTATTCTAATAAATTACACACTGAAATATATGAAACTGAGTGAGTCAATTACCTCTTTATCTAAATTTTCTTTGGATTTCGAAATTTGGGGAGTTCGATTTATAGAGAGCTATGGCACTTAGTCCTCTTGCAAAACAATTCTTGCCATGAATGAACTTGCTTTATCAATTACCCTGAAATACATGTAATGTGAAAATATTTTTTTTTAGTTTGGGTATTTGATTTCCGTCAATATCTAATATGTGTACATTCTTTATTTTACATCCACTACTTCCTTTTTTTGGAGTGAAAGAAAATGGCATGAGTTTAGTCCAGTGCCTATCAGTTTATAATTAAATACTTAAAACTGTATTGGTTACCCCCTCCCTTTTCTTCTCTTTTGTTCTAAATTCAAACAAAACAAAATTAAAGATAAATTAATGACAATGTTATTTTTAGTACTGATTTTCAAACGCTTGGCTTCTTATCAAAAATAAGTATTACAGTCAGTTACTGAATGATAAAATTAAGACTTGGCTTGGACAGCCTATTAAGTTTGAAATAATAATTTTTAAATAATAAAAAGAAAAATTAAATAAATAACCATTGATGTGAAAAACTATTAAAGTTGACTGTCTTTGATGGAAATAAGAGAGAACACTGCCTCATATTTCTTGAACACAGCCAAATCCACTTCTTGGCAACTGCAGAAAAGTGCAACTGAAAAAGTACAAACCTTTCATGGCACGGAATGGAATCTCTTCATCTGAGTAAGAGTAGGCAAGTCATGTCTGATAACAGTTCATATTACAACAAAATTATTTCATAAAGGCATCCTATAGGACGTAGTAAAGAATGAAACTGTTACTGATATAGATCTAATAATTTCTCTATTTTTATACTAATGATAAAACATTTTGACTCCACATGGCATGTTTGTTTACCACAACTACCATATTTTCAAGACTGAATTTTTTGCCGTTCTTCATTATACGGGTAATGATGACAAAATGATAGCTGTAAGCGATTTGAAAAAAGAAATAAAAGAGTAGCTATAAAATATTGATTCAATATATTATATTTCTTCTGAACTAACTATGCTTAAAACAATTTTAAATCAAAATCAAACTTTAATTGCTTCTAATTCGTGTGCCCACATCACAACACTCTCAATTCACCTGTGAATGGTCAATAATCAAGAGCTAATTACACTGAATACTCTGACCACTACATGAGATTGAAGTTCCAGATAAAGTAAAACAGTTGCGCAGTTAGCATCCAAGTGAGAACCTTCGTGTATATAATCATAATCACAGTTACTTCTATCTCGCAAGGTAAATCTGCATGCATTTTAAAGGCTGATATCCAGGGCCCTCCGCATTCATTCTAAACCACACATTAACTTTCACACGAGACGCAGACTTGTGGAGAACACGACTTCAAAAGCACCCACATTTGGAGAGTTATTCTGAAATCCATTGTCAAATATTTATGGAATTGGAATGTATGAATGGACAATGATGAGTGATCTTCTACAGTGAATTCATTAACACCTAAAGGTTATTGATATTAATTCCATCTACCATTTTCTCAAAAAATAGTTGATGCAAGATGTCACAATAAAATGCATCGAACTAGTTAAGTGGACAAGCATGTGTTGTGTTTTAAAGCCCAGGTCACTGGCTGCTAGAATAGTGAGTTGTCTGTTCTAACAGTGTATGAGAACTGCAAACAACTGCTTCTATGGACCACTGGAGTTTCACAAAAAAAAAAAGTCCACAGAGGAGAGTGGTTCTTTATGAACGTTTTTCTCTCTTTTTTTTTCTTTGTTAAGGAGGACCTTAAAGTATCCACATTCTATACATATTTACATGGGACATAGAAAAAAGACCCAGTTCAAAGAGCAGGCATTTTGAAATTTAAACTTCATCATTTTGCTCAGTCCCAACACTTTTCACTTGAACTCTTTACACCACTATAGATCTATATGTCCAAAAAAACACGTAATCAATCATTCAGCCTCAAGGCTTACCAGGCCAATAACTGCAGTTTCTTTTGTTGGCTGAGATGTCACTTTAGTCCAACTGCCTTGCATCAGAAGATATTTCCAATGAAGTAAGCATACTCAGATTGTTGGTGAAATTGAAGTAAAACACTTTTAACACACTTTATAAAAGATTATCAAATGCAACTTAATACTCCTCACTGTAACAATGGAAATTATGTTCTCAAAGTGATGCAGATTATATACACATAATATATATATATATATATAGTTTATGTATTCTTTCAGGCTTTTGTGAAAACCCACCACAAAGCCTTACCCTTCATCAAATGGCGTTCACATTCTTTGAATACATCTCGAAACATGTGCATCCATCCCTGAAATTCTGCTGCAAACTATTAGTACTCCAGGTGTCCATAGTGCCAGAACAAGACATATTTTTTTCTTCCTGGTTCAGACACGGCATGTTCACAGACTTTCTGTTTTTACACAGGCAGGCTCGCGTCTCAGCAAAAGGTGAGGTCAGGTGAGTGTTACTGGACTGGGGAACACCTGACAAAGAAATTTCCTTACAGTGGGGCTTGAAGCTGCATGATATTACACTGCTCGATGCACTTGATAAATCAATCGTTGCCTCTGACAAAGGTTCCGCAGCAACCGGTCTCCATATATTTGGAGCGAGTCGATTCTCATACCGGATGTCATCTGAAGTTTTCCGACTTCCCTGCTGCATTCTGTTCTCCTCGATGAAGCTTTCTTCTTTCTCTTCCACGACAGCCATGAGAGGATCCTCGCTGCTCACACTGCAGCTTCTCGATGAGCCCAAAGAGGAGAGTTGAGTACCTGTACTGGCACTGTCCTCCATTTTGCCACTGTGAGTCCCTTGTACTGTTTCCTCACTGAGGAGCGACTCTCCGTGAGAGGCTCCAAATTCACCGTCGGCTGGGCATTCGTAAGTGAGAACTTCTTTGCACAAGGAGAAGTCCTGTTGCTCTTGCTCAAGCTCGTGGGCTGGTGATTTATTGCTGGAAGCGGTTAGATCTCCCATGCTGCCCCAGTTGGCAGCCGTTTGGGAAGAAGGGCATGTGTTCTTCTCTGTCTCGTGGAGATCAATCACCCGGGTCGGCTTTCCTGGGCGCATTAAGATGAACTTGGATGGAGCTGGAAAAGACATACAGCGAGTTATCTCTTTGAATTAAAAAAACATATCTCAAGAAAGATGGGAGAAATACTATAAGACATCTCCAATAAATCCATAAAAGCATCAAAGAATACTTCAAGCACTGCCTTAACCTTATAAGCCCCGCTAAGGTCGTGACCTACTTTCCCCTCGCATCCATGAACGGTAAGCCAGTAGCCCTCCATGTACCGAAGAAGGCGGTTGAAGTGTACTACACGACTACAAACACACGCTAATACAAGTGATTGCGTGAATTTCCACTAACACAACAGTTTTCTAGGTTAGGACATCCAATAGGACATTGCTAAAGGTCACGATCTAAATTTAGACAGAAAGAATTCCACATAATTACTATTAAAGTAAAGAGACGTACGCGGTGAAACCAGCAACGCATTTCGACGCATCGGGATTGTGCGGGGGGAAAGGTTATCGACACATCGGGACTGCAGGCGGGTCAATGGAATCGATGCATCGGTAATGAAAGAGTTAACTTCACACAACAGAAAGCAAAAATAGGGAGTATTCTTAACAACTTAGTGACCGGCCTGACACTGACACTGGATCTTCTTCGTGCAATGAGCCGAGTATGTGGTTTCCCGGCAGGGTGCTAATCACTTCCAAAATTTTAAAGTCAGCACTAAGAGGTATAAGTTAGAGAAAAGTTGGAGCAGTTTAGATTTTGGTCACCCCAAAATGTGAGACCCGTCAGTGGTCCAAAAGCAAGTTGTTAAATCAAGGAAACCTTTGAGTTTACACACTATCAATGGATTTAATTACTCCACACCAGGTAGTGGATAGAACAAATAAAAAAGCAAGTCATTGTTATGATGATTGTCATCTCACTATCACTCAGCCAGGAAAAACATTTTGGACACCCTGATCTTAGTACGAGCTCTTTATAGGATGCATTCCCCTTTCCAATTTAGAAATAGGGTCAGTATTTTTATCTGTTGAAAAAACAATCATAAAGAATTCTTTACTTTCTTTTGCGTTATTTCTGTTTAGTTTCAATGAATTACTGTTTTCAGCTGCTACTATTCTAAAATGCTTTCTAATGGAACCTTTGTCTTTTTAGTCAGACACAAAGATGAACTTGCAATAAAAATGTGCATTCGAATTAAAACATTATTATGAATGTAAGGTGCGGTGGCCGAATGGTCAGAGCGCTGGACTTCTAATCCAAGGGTCCAGGGTTCGTATCCGGGAGGTGACCGTCTTGTGTCCATGGGAAAGATACTTTCACCACTTTTCCTCTCCCCACCCGGCATATTCTGCTGGGGAAGTAAACTTACGAAAGACTAGCGTCCTGTCTAGGAGATGATGTAAAAATCATCCGTTTCGCTTCACGCTACCGAAACCAGGATAAGCTCAGGCTCTCTGGGTCTCATTGAAGGAAATTTACTTTACTACTTACTACTCGTATTGAAGCCCGTTTTCTTTTCATAAATTTACCCCTCAACTGATACCACAGGAGAACTCACCAGACATGATGGCATCCCCATACCAGTTGTTTGGCGTTAGAGTGGACAGCGGGGGAATGGGGGGCAAGTCATCTGGAGGGGCCTGTCCATTCAGATCTGAACTTATATGGGAACTGCTGTCTTTCTTTCGCTGTTGTTTGTTCCAAGGGCAGAACAAGCTGACAGAGACTCGCTGCTTGCACAGTGGGCAGCGATTTGACATCTTGATTAGCCATCGGTCAACACAGTAACTGTGGTAGCCTGAAAAATGAATTAAGTTGATTACTGTACGACATTGGCGCAGTGGCCTAATAGTTAGAGTGTTGGACTCCTAATCCAGGAGGTGACCGTGTTGTGTCCTTGGAACAGACACTTTACACCATGTTTCCTCTCCCCACCCAGGTGCGAATTGGTACCGGCATATTCTGCTGGGGAAGTGAACCTACGACAGACTAGCGCCCTGTCTCGTAGATGAAGTAAAAATCATCTGTCCCGCTTCACACTATCGAAAACCTGGATAAGCCCCAGCTCTATGGGCCTCATAGGCCTTGAAGGAACTTCACTTACTGTACAACATGCAGTCGGTAAGGGGAATATTATAAAATACAAATGGCAAGAGTTTGACATAGAGAAAAAATGGAGACTCACTGTACTTGTTAAACCTATTCCTGAATACACATATTTCTTTATAATTTGCAAGGCCTTGAGGGTTATGCTAGGCAAACAGGGTTCAAATCCTGCTTTTACAGTTCCGTAAAAATTATGTTTTCATTATTTCAATAGTATGAACAACAGGCTGATTCCAACCAGTCTGTCACATCTTGTGAAATTCCCCCCTCCTTTTTTTTTCTTCATAAACTTGACAATCAGTTCTTATCTTCTACGTCTAATATTAACATTCTTTCTAGATCAAAAATATATAAGAATGCCTGGACAGCCTTCATCAGCCTTTCACCCTTTTAAACTTATCCCATGAATAAAAGATTGCCAGCAGTAAAAAGCCTGCAAAACCTTACCAGTCTCTACAAAGTACTGTTTTATTCAAAACATTCATCAACATCATGACTGGCAACAAATTTTAGTCAATCGGCCCACCCTAAAGCAATCTTGCACCCATATGTTCATTTCTCATCTTACATGCGGTTCTGTCTCTTTCATTTAGCGTGTATATTCATCAGAAGTCAAAGGGTTAAACAAAATTTTTAGAATTTTCCCTCATCAACATTTGCATTAACCCTAGTACTGCCCCGCTACGCAAATGTGTCGAAATAAAAAAAGGCAAAAGATATGAAAAAAACCCATTGATTCTCCAATTTTCTTTGAATGTATCCCAAAAGTGGAATAAAGTAAACTATCATTTGGTGCAATTGTCCCAACCCCACACGTATGCGTTTGAAAAATTTTCCCTGGCACTTTGGTACATTCCATTGGGTTAAGCTCTCACAAGAACTGAAGCATATTTTCAACTATTTCTCTCATACGCCATGGATTACTTTAACCCTAGAAGGAATAACGTCGACTTGAAATTGTGACGTTAAAAGTCACCTGCCATACCCGTGCTAAGAGTAAAAAATGACGTGTGGCAAGCTGCTCTCTTGCAGTTTTGAGTTGTGTGGAAAAACCAGTGTTTTACAACTTAATTAATTACTAATAAAAAGTCTACAAAACCCCTTACTTACTGAGAGCTTATATATTAAAAAATTTTTTTATGACATTACTTTTTTCAATTGTGTATGAAAATATGAATGAAAACATCATCCAAATGGTCTTCTTCCCCGCTTCCTCCTGTAGCAGTAAAATGTGATGGAGGCCTGGCTCCTAGTCAAAGTCGGAATCTATTTTCAATCCCATAAAATTCAATGTCAGCCAACAGGTGGAATTCCTAACGTCAAGACAAACATTGTTTTGGTCCTCCATTCTAACCAGCAGTGATGCAAAAGTAAAAATAAAATAAGCAAGTCAACTCTTCTGAGTAGGCTAGATCTGCAAACGGCAGAATAAAACAAAGTGTCTCCAAAACCGACCAATAAAGGCACTAAACATAGATAAACCCGCCAAAAAGAAATACCGGAATTTCACTGGTTGATACCGGTATTTCTAGATATTGTGACACATTTACTATATTTAGCAATGAGAAATTTTTCATTGAAGAGGGTTGAGGTTGAAAACGTAAAAATATGTGAGCAGGGGTTCACAGTTGGTCAGGAGAGATCGTAGGCCTACATTCTTTGAGTGACTTGTAGTTCTCGCACGGCCAGACGCTGAACTACGTCTTGTGAGCTTCCGGGTTAATAAGTTCCCTTTTTTGGAAGTATTGTTACTGGCAGAATCCCAAGCAAATCATAAATCAAGACCAGATATTAATCTTAATGAAGATTAGACTTACGATGGTTGCATGGAAGCTGTCGTATGAGGCGGCCTTCATGAAACTCTTCATGACATATGGGACACTTGTCTTGACAGTCATCTAAAAAAAGTAATGATGGAATGGTTTCAGTTTCACAGAGTGGTTACAACTTCTACTTTATGGTAATTCTTTAATAGCAGGCCTTATTGTAATTCCTATTACAATCTAAAGTATTTTTATTATTAAGTATGTAACAAATACAAGGACTAAGACAATATTATTAATGAAAATATCTTAAAATCTCAAAGAATAATCCACACTTCTTTCAGCATCTAGTTCAAAGAGTTGCAAGAAATTCACCTGCAGTAAACAATTCTCAATGAAAATATCAGAAACAGAGTACGCTTTCAAATTGCAAACTGATCTTTGAACAGAATGGCCAATACGGCAATAAGTGACACCCACTATTTTATGATATAAAATGTGCAAACAATAATGGGTTTATAAACAAACTTAATCTAAATAATAATCAATTTCAAAAACCTCCATCTGTCCTCTGGAATCTCTGCAGAGGAATCCTTTTGACCTCCCACCTGGTTAAAGAACGACCACAACAACCCCATTTCTGAAAATTAAAAAATAAGAATAAAGTATAAATTTCACGCTTTAATAAACTAGGTGACAAACAAATCATTGAACCCTTACATTACACCATTAAAAATTACAAAAACATGATTTCACTTCATTTAGTGTAACATTCGTGTGTGCTTGGTTTTCTTTCTGATATTGATAACACCATTTCATCCAAATGTTGATGTAAAAGGTTTTACTTTTTTTTTTCATCATGTTCATAAAATGCTTCAATTTCACATTGAGTTGGGACATTTTAAAATTTCATGTATTATTCTGCTGAGTAGGCCATTAAAATCTTAGAGAAATCCTCTCAATCAAGACAATGCCATTTTCAAATTCGGTCACACTACTTATGTAATAGCTTTTACAACTTTTATAGCAATTATGTTTCATTATGTAAAATTCTGAATGATCACGAAGTCTTCCATTTAAAAAAAAAAAAGAAACAAAAGTCGACGAAAACACCTGTCAAATAAATGAGTGGAAATGTTTTAAAGAAGTCCCAATTAATATCACTGTGGACATCAAGCTCAAAATTCAAAAGTAGATACTTTGCTAGACAGTGTTCCAACTACGGGCAATCACTGAATTACTGGGAAGGTAAAGTTCCAAGTGACATGATTTTGAAACATACAGAAAACAGAAATAATTCTAAAAGTTTACAACTGCAACAGACTACTATTCCCATGCTCAAATCATGTTAATGATGAAAATTCAGAACAAAAATGCTGCAGTGCTGACAATACATTGGCACGTCAAAGTGAATACAACCCACTCGTACACGATTATAATATAGTGCTCTGTTCCTCTCTCTCTCTCACCCATGTGCTCTCTCATAAAAAAAGAACAAAAAACATAATGTTTTCCGCACCTCCATCATTTTAAGGCTTACCTTTATAGCACATTCTTTTTTTCCCATTAATAAACTAAAACTAGCATCACTCAGATCATAACCAAGAATAAACTCCATGCTTTAAGGTGTGACACCACTGGAGAAGTGTTAATTACAGCTTGATTTGGATCAAGACACTGAGTACATATATATTTAAAAATAAAACAGTACAATCAAAGCATACTCACAATAGACAGTGCTATCAAACTGCTGACCACCACACAAGTCCAAATGTAGATACAAATATGGAAGTAATGCTCGCCAAAATCGTTTGTGGAGTCTTTAGAATCAGACACAATATTGATCGGCTTGTTTGTCAGGCTGGGAGATGTGGGGGATTGACCTGATCCAAGAGACAGCACTGTAAGCAGTGGAGACCTGGACAAGATAAAATCCATTCCATTAATAAAAAAATCATCATCATCCTGGTTTCATCTCGCTTCTGAGGTTGAATATCACTTTCCCCTAACAGTTGTGGTTGAGTGCCATGGCAGCACATTCACTGATGGGGCTTCTAACGTCTTCTGCCATATTTATTGTCCAGGATCGTCTTCTTCCTTGTTTCTTTTTTCCATTGACCTTGCCTCTAAGATTGTCTTTTGGGTGGTATTGTGATGTCTAATGTGGCCATAATATTTGAGTCAGCGTTTCTTTATTGATGTTAGCAGGTTCACATCTTTGAGGCCAGCTAATAAAAAAATAAATAAAATAAAATACCGCTCAGAAGACACTACCACTCTATGTGTTAGTGATTCTAAGGGTATTCATGAAACTCATTTCAAAGACAACATTACCTTGTAGTATTCTGTTCAATCGATGCCAAAATCACACCGCTTGTATAGTTAACATAGTAAGCTGGGATGGTGAGAGCCTCAGCAGAACCTGAGGATATAAACACAAAACAGAAACTGATAGACATTCATACTTACATTCATTGAAAATAGAAATTTAACAAAAAAATCTTACAATGCAAGAAGCAGAATATTTTCAAAATGCTTTTTCTTTCATATTTAAACCTCATTTTTTTCACTCCTCATGTGTCTTCCAGTAAAGAGATACAAAAGAGCTTAATTTTTTTTCTTTCATTTCTTTTTTTTTTTTCTACTTTCTGAGCATTCTAGCCAATCATCTCATGAAAGCTTTCATTAGTAGTGTATTTATTATAAGCAGAAACTTCATTCTCCCCACTCACTTTGTGTTGAAGCCGCCATGAGTAAAAGTCCTTCGTTTTCTTTTGATGCATAAATTATTCCAGCTTCAAAGCCTGCTTTTTCAGCATTAGAAATCTGAAAAAATTGTAAGAAACAGATTAGAATAATCTTTTATATATTTTTCATTCCATCCAATCCTGCATAATCCTTTAGTTAGTTACGCCAGAACATGGTTAGCAGCCACACTGGCTCTATAATGAGCACTGTCGACTTTATTTTATAAAATCAATGAAAGCATTCATACCCTGGATCAAGAGAATAACATGTTTCATGAAGGTAATTTCAATAGTTTTTTCAAACAAATTATAATTGCAAAAACAAGAAAGAAGAAATCTAGACACTCAAATAGTTCATCCGAACAGTTTTCAAAAAAAAAAAAAAAAATAGAAAATGAAAAGGGAAAAAGACACAGGTACAGAAATATAAAACATTGGTACCAATGGGTTGTTTTTTTTTAGGCAAAGCCAAATTCCCAATTTGTCACTGTCGGTTTAGGATTGACTCACTATGTCGGTTTCCAAATAAGTCTCGGGATCAGCAGTCAATCTCTGTCGATGGATCCCAATACCCCATCAGGATCAGCTTTATATTTTTTCACATAATATCCGTTACCCATCCTGTCTCGGGAACCATTGTCAATACTGTTGTCTGCTTGCTTGATTTGTTACAGTGTTTGGCGGAAGTAGGATGAGAAATTGTTTGAGTTATGAAAGGCAGAGAGGGAAGTAACCCTCACTGACAAAAACGGCGATTGCTGAGCAAAATCCAGTTCAACACCACGAACAAGACCCAGTTAGTTTGAAACTTTAGGGTTAGGTCACACAGACGAGGGAAAAAAGGGACTCCTGCATGCATTCTGATCCTAATTAAGAACCAGAAGGCCGTAAAGTCTGAATACAGGCTCAGACTGTGAAAGAAGTCATGGTGTCAATTGTGGTAGTGCTAGGCCTTGCTGAGTCAGGACATTTACAAAGTGTAGCGACCATTATTACTCTGCCATCATGACTGAGCGATGTTCTCGCAACACGGTATTGTTGTTATTCCCCAGACACTGCGTGCTATGAGTGATGTGTGTAGTGTATGTGTGTATGAACGGGCAATCTTGAACGGAATCGTGTGACGAGTAGCACAAACTTTTATTTTTGTATAAAATAAAATGTATATTTTATAGGCATAAAAAAGTTCTTCGTCAAAATGTTTCAACACTTGCTACAAAAGAAAAATAAAAAAATGATAAAAAAAAATTGTAGTGTTAGAGTAAGAGCTTTCAAGTTTGTTTTATTTGGACATAAGCGTCAATTCAACTTATCTGTATAAAAAAAATAAAAATTGGATTTGTAATTCTTTTTTTTTCAAATGCCCCTTTAATGTTTGTAAATTCTCTAGACCTTGAGTCTTCAGCGAGTTAAAATCCTTTAGCATTTTAAAAAATCATTTTCTGAAAAAATAAATTCACATGAACTGAACGAAGATGGCAAAGCGTCAATGATTCCTAAACCCCAGTATAATTTCAGAATTAAAAGAGACATTGATCTGCAGTATCCAACTGGAGTAATGACTTTTATTATAATAGAGACAAATACATGAAAAAAAAAAGCGTACATGTAATTCAGACAATAATGGTTATTACTGTTTCCCTTTCTGAAAAATAAAATTGATTTCTGATGCCATTATAAAGTAATGTTCATGTTATACCGAGAGAGCAGTCACTGACCTTAAAACCACTCCCAGTCAAACAAAATATAAATCATTTTATACAGTTATAATTATTGTATTTCCACGAATACTTTTATAAATACCCAGCCTGGATGTGTGGATGAAAAATAGTAACAAACGTACAGGTTGACAACAATTACATGTAGACCTACCTTTGTATCGAAGGTGCAATTTCCCCGACTTATCAAAGCAATCAAGCAAATCTTTGAAGCATTCGATGACACTGGAGTTACATCAGTACATCCGTTTGATGGTGTGATGGGAAAAACTTGCCCCTGTAATACAGTCATTCATAACAAACTCAGAAATAAAACACACATACTCAAAGACAGGATGTGCTCCTGTAAAACAATTTAAAGGCAGAAATCCTTGCATTTTCTAAATTGTTTTTACGATAGGATGGACATTCTAATTGTATGACTTTTTTTGTAATTGTGCATTCACTTGTTATGCCTTTTCTCTAAACAAAAAACAAATAATCAGGATGGGGGAAATCACATCAAGGCGCAATGTTAAAATACACTGCATGAAAGTCCTTTATTACTATTTGAGGACATCTTACTAAAAGAAACAAGTACAAAAGAAAATTAATACGTAGACTCAATTTGAAAAATGAGTATCAATTTGTCCTTCACTTGAGTTGATTATGAAGGTGCAACATGAAACTTAATGTTAGTAAAAAAAAATGATAAGCCTGTAACAATCAGCTTACAAACCACTCACTGTTATACCTGACACGACTTTTAATAAACTAGTGCAGTATCTAAGTATTTGCAAGCGTAGAATGAAAGGACAGCAATCACAGGTACGAGGATCCCAGCAATATACAGTTTTAGAATCATTTATTTCATCAAGCAGTGCTCATAAAAATGTCAAAAGCTGTCCTTGGCTAGACACCAACAACAACATTCATTTGCAACAGAGAACAAACTAATTGCCAATAAAAGATAAAATCAGGAAAAGAAAATCCAAAAGGCTTGGGCTTGAGAAAATTGAGGTCAAACAGATGCATATTAGCCCGACACAGAATCCCCAGGATAAGCGGAAGAAAGGTAGCGTATAAAAAACACCTGGCGCTGAAACAAGACACTTTCAACAAGAAGGATCGGCAACACATAGTAACACACCTAAATAGTTAAAGGAAATTGCTAAGACCAGTGAACCCGGCAGAGACAATTTAGAAGACAGAAGGAGGAGGATGAAGAATCAAAAGGAAGCCGTGTCAATTAATGACTGTTTTTTTAAATTTACCTGAAATTTCTTAGGTGATTTTGGTCCAAACCTGGCAGCAACTGCTGACAAAGTTTCTTCACACGTCACATTAGCTTGAAGCTTCTGTTCTTCCGTAAAATTGGGGCACAAATCCTGTTGTTGAAGATGACTTTCAGCACTTTTTGGAAATGAGTAAATGCTTTACATTTTTCAATGGTGTCAAAATAGTCATTAATAAGATGCATTGAGAAAATCAAGCTGCCTTCTGAGATCCCATTAAACATAATGACTCAAATGATACATTTATGCACTTTTGATTTGAAAAATTAACATTTTTGTGTTGTAAGTTTGTAAAAAAGAAATCAGAATATTTTGCTTCAAATCATGATAAATTTTAGTGAATTTTTTAATCAACACCCCAGATTTGGCTTTAAACCCACTGCATCTGAACAGAATTCTTAAATAATGATTTCAATTTACACTACTTCACATGTCTGGACCATGATATGGTAAAACGACAGGGCAAATGTGAGAAGTAAAACACAGTACACTACTTTATTTTTAAAATGTTAAATTTTTGTTGTTGCAAAAATGAAACTAGGTACAACTTCAAAACAATAAATGATAACATCGATGAATTAGTTAACTTACCAAGACTAAGACGATGTCGCTTTTCTGTGAAAAGCTTTGGCTTTGTGTCGCAGAACTTTCAAGGATGAGAAAGATGTTGAGGTTTGCAACACAGCCTACCAGCAAATACAGGTTGAAAGGAGAATTCATGAGGAACTGTAAGAAGAATGGGTAATTGAGCATTTTACAGGGCAATCTCATATTTATTATTATTCATAATAATGTCCTTAACTAACTATTCCAGTTGCTCAAGTGTCTAATTATGAACCAAAGTTATTATAATTTTACAATGGGCATCTACCCACAGGCCACATTCCTAAAACAAATCATGAAATTCACGAGAAATATCAGTAGGCACCAAAGAAACCAAAAGGCAGTGATGTACTGCCAAAGAAAGCTGTTTGCAAAACAATTTATCTAAACTTAGGGATAAATAAAATATTTCTCAATAATTCAGTAAATGATCACGCTTAAGCTCAGTAAAAATCGTTTTAGACAGTGGTACTGACCACTTCACAAAAACGGACACGACTTCCCAGTCTACCAGTCTACAACATAACTTTATCCATGTCTGCCTACAGGTTAAATTAGCCAACATTTTACAATGCTGGTTAAGTTGGAAGTGACATTATGAAGCAAAAAAGAGGTTACATTTTTCAAAAAGTATTGATATCTGAATGCAAGAGACAAAAAAAAAAAAGTGGGTTGGAAAGTATTCTGAAGCAAGCAGTTTGCCGTGTGGTACTCAAAGATGAATAATTATAATGTAAGGGAAGTAGAATTTCGAAAGTCTAAATTATGATTCATTGAGTCTAATTTACTAATTTACACATTTAATTTGCTGCTACTTGAAATTTCACATGGCATGTGAAGGCAGATGTAGCCTGGAAGCAAAGACAATAAATGATGACATTGGCAAACTGCCATAATTGGCTTCTAACACTTTTTTCATCAGCTCCCTAGCAATTCTAAAAGTAAAAGTTTATGCGGTAGTAAATGCAGAAGTTTGCTTGTTGGTTTTGGCACAGAATGTGAACTCTCAGATGAGTACAACATTTGTGAGCCAAGGAAAAAAGTTCTATTTCAAGGTGCTGCCATAATGCACGTTGTTGATCCTATGCATGATTACTGGATATGAAATTATTTTACAGAACTGGTCATGACAGCATAGGCTACTGCAAAATGTGTTCATTTCGACTTAGTCTGTGTCACTTCAATTTTGATCCAGGTATTTAGGATTCAATTCAATAAATAGTATTAAAACTGGTTCAAAACTCGTAAAGTAGGCATTACAATGCTAACAAGATGGTATCTATAGGGCCTACAACATCTGTAAACCGGTAAATTCCATTCCTAAATGCTTTTCATGGTGGTTCTTTTCCATGAGAATAGGTGTAGATCATACATGATGATTACTTTATCGAATTAAAATTTTTCTGTATCCAAATGGAAGTGATACGGACTAGAATGTAAATCTCATAATTTGGATTTAGTGATCTTTCTATGGGTTGGAAACAATGGTAAAGAAAGCATTTTATAATTAAAATTTTAAAGCACGGCACTCATTGGCTCATAAATGCACTTTAGTGATTTAAAAAAAATGGTATCAGTGAAGTGAATACAATGAGCAAAATGAAGTCCCGTTTCTTTTATCTATTTGGCTTTGTATTCGTACCTCTGATCGAACAAGTCCCAAAATCTACCAGCCTTGGTTATAATGAGACTCATTCTCTCCAAGACAATTCCCGTGTGTCCTTTTTACAATAAGGTTTATAACACCAACAGACAGTCCCAACTCGATACATGCCAATGTGCTTTAGCCTAAAACTTTAGGGCCTATGTACACATTTTCAGAGGTGTGGATATTTGGGTGGTGAGTGAATGGCAGTGATGGATTTGGGAAGGTGGCTTTACCCAACCAATTGCAGGTGTGAAATGGAGTTACGAATAGGGGTGATATGGATGGAAGCATGGCATGGCTGCTGATACTATCACATCGAGTAAACATCAAAGATGCGTAGATCTCTAGGCCCAGACCAAATGAACTTAAATTTATTGCGCTCCCTAAAGCCCTATGGAGAAGAAACACGCTGACTTCAATGAGGAGCAATGATTACTTTTTATAACCTCAGACCTGTAGTCTCTGTTCTTAAGACTAAGACCCTAATAAGGACATTAAGCTGGTCCGTGTTAACTCACGAGGCTCACTGTATATATCGATGTCCATTTGGATGTTAACTTTGCAGTAATTCGACAATGCTGATGAGGGTGAATAAGCCCCATGATCTAGAATCTATAAATCAGTAAACACTATTCTAAACAAAACAGACCAATTTCTATACGATCTTATAAAAATAGTTTCTGATCCATGAATGACTGATATTCTTTCTTGAATTAAAATGTTTATTCTGTGTTCAAATACCAAAAAAAAGGATTTGGCAATGAAGAGACAGCTCTACTTACTATCTAGATTCTAGATCTAGAGTTCTTCTCTAGAGAGACATAGATCTAAATGGTTACCCACAGAATACTAAAAAGCCTTGATAAAGAGATCTCTACTCTATTCCTACAAAAATCCTTTGAGATCCAAAGAGACAGATTTTTAACTGAAGAATTGATCACAATAATTAGATCTAGATCTATATACAATCTATCTAGATCTAGAATCTAGCTATCTAGACTAGATCCAACACAGAACACAAACGATTTGACCAATAGGCCTAAGGAAGAAAACATTCACTTGGCTTTGAATTCACTTCATTTGACATCATTTGTCTTTGTCTCCATTTTTTTCCTCACACAGCAAGTCGTCGTTGAACCTGTGCGACTTTAATTCCATTATTTACTGCAACTGAAACGAAAATGGGTTTTTGAAAGGACAAAGAAACAAGATGCTTGTATCCGTTACCCACATGACAAAATCCTGGACCTTTCAGATCGATAAGGTGTGAATTCCTTTGTGCGGCTTTGTTGTCATACTCCGTTCGCCATCCGTCTGCTTCTGTCACAAGCCAGGCTAAGGCCTACACTTCTTTTCGCTTAGTTTATCAATACCCGAAGTTCATTGGACAGTAAAAATAGACTGCGCGTGTATGGGAGAATGCGCGTGCGTCATGTGAGTTCATGGAATCACTTCCTCTGTGAATTTTGGAACTCTTCAACACTAAGAGAGAAAATATCGTCTTCATTTGTTTACAAAGAACATTGTAAACTTGAACGAAGGCCTAAGCCAAAACAGGAGCAAGGGAGCAAACGGGCCAGGCTTTCTAAACATTTTACCATCTTCGGGTTTTCGCTTTTCGTCATCAAGATAAGAAATCTGGATTCATTGTGGTAGTTTAACCAATGAGCATTCGTGAAATTGGTGAGTCCCAAAGATTTTGTTCATAATTTAGAATCTAGATTCGATCTTGATCTATAGACTGGAGAGGCTCTAGCCAGAGATTAGATGTGTTTATGAGAAGATCTAGATATCTAGATCTAGAATCTAGATCTACATGCATGCCATAAGTTTGTGTGAGTATGAATAGTGTCACTTCGGTTGTGACCTAAGAAAATACGGATGGATTCAATAAATGAGAATGAAATGCATCAGAAACTATTGCAATGCACGTATTTTGCAAATGAATTATAATGCAATTTTGATCATGCAATTGAGTTGGCATGGGTTCAAACCAATGTAAATATTGTGAAGCGCTCATTTTGCTCTGCTGTTCAAGGCCTCAAATTCTCAAATGTAACAGTTCACAAGTTATAAAAAATAAATTATTCTCAATGTCAGTTTACATGCTAAACTTGATACCTTGCAGGTGGTGCCATTTGGCATGCATGCAACAGATAATTGAAATAATGACATCTCTACAAATTCTCATTTAGGTACATGAAGGGAAACCAGAATAATGAATGTCCCTGACAACATAGTTGTCCATTTGTAAAGGTCAAAGTTTGCATCGATATATAATAATATGATATATCATACTAGATCTATAATAAAAGTAAATTTCCAACGTGTAAGGCTCAGGTTCTCTAAAATGCGTAAACCAATAATTCTGAAAAAATCATGGATATCATGTTCACAGACATGGGTTCTCAGGCGTGGGTATATTTAAAATTGTATAAAAAGCAAAATAATTTTACCTTTTTTTATTTTTTTAAGGCCTAATATCGTTGGCTTTCATTTTGTGCATTCCCCCCGACATCATTCTGCTGTCTGCAGTGAGAGCACCATTTCACACCAAACACGTCTTGGATAAATTCAGCTGTCAATTCCAGCCTATGCTGCGCAATCAACCCTCTTTGTATTTTACAAGTGTGCTTGCAATTTTTTTTTCTTTAATTCCCCATGCAACAAGGAAGCAATGTCATATTTCTTCATTGATGGGAAGTCATATATAAAGTGATACTACACAGGATCTAGGAGTACATCATTCTGTCACTAAGATGCTTTCAGACAATAACAATGTCGATTTCATGGTATTTGTTGCTGCTATTGAAAAACATCTGTTGGAAATGTTCAAATGATCCAGTCTATCACATGTAGTTATATCCCTGTATTAACACGTTCTGAGAACGGGGCTCTGCACTTGTATTATAAATGCAACATTTGAGAACCTCAGATACAATTTTCAAAAGCAAATGCTACACATACTTGCTTCATGATAGCTTCCAATGCAATGGCTATGCCATGTTTAAGTTACAAATTTCGTACATTAAAATGAAGTAAGCCTAAATATTAAGTGGATTTTACTTCCATTCTGTGGGATATTTTCTTCTTTTAATTATTGTTAATACTGGTAATATGGTTCATTCAAATATAACGTTACGGAATGGATCACTGTATTTTCTAGAAAAATTATTTCATTTCATACATGATAAAAAAAAATGGCTCATTTAGTTGTCAACTACCACATACTAGAATTCTCAATAGCACCTTTCGTTTTTACTTTGTTCTCAGGTGAGACTGATTCTGCCTTATTAACATTCCAAAGAAATTGAAAATGCAACAAATATAAATGGAAAAACAATGTTGAGCTCATTTATTTCAGAGACATTTGTAGTTATGTTTTTGTTTTTGAAAAAAGTACTTTTCTATTCAACCGTCAATCTATAATATATGTATAAATATAGCAATCTGTTGAATGTTAATTTACCTATCTTCTTTCTTTGCTGCACCATAGTCTAACATTCTCTGGTTAGGTCCGCAGTGCCGAAAGAGTGAAGAATAACAAGCCTGATTCTATTATGCAATCCTTCATATGGATCTGGATGCATTCATGCTGTTCTCTTACTGACCAAATTTTAAAGATATTTCACTGTTATTTAGTATTTAGGATGCTCTTCTATAGAGGTTTCATAAAGATTCAAGAAAGAAATAGGATAATTTGTTAATGTTGTTATGGATCACTTCCTGGGGGCATCTTTGCTTGATTCTACATCGTTAGAGATTTTAATTCCCAATCCAAGGGTCCTGGGTTTGAATCTGATAGCAGCCATGTTGTGTTCTTGGGAAAGACACTTTACACCGTGTTTCCTCTACCCATTGAGGTGTCATTTGGGTATCTGTATTTGGGGAAATAAATCTACAACAGACTAATGTCCTGTCTTGGGGAAGGTTTCAAATTTCGTCTATTTTTTTTATTCTGCTTCTGGTAAATGAAAATGGGGTAAACTCCAATGTATCTTGTGAGTCTCATGAGCCTTGAAGGAGCTTTCCTTTTTTTTTTTATAAGAGCCTGCTAAAAATATAGCTTAACCCTTTCACTGCCAAATTCGCCCATCAACGAAACGCAAGGTTTGCACATTCTCATCATTGATGGTGTTACCTCACAGAATCCTAATTTCAGTCTTACATATTAATTAACATAACACCCAACCCTTTTCCATACCAAAATGAAGAACAAGAACTCTGAAATAGTTGTTTTTAGTCAATTTCTCCTCATTCTGTCATTGATAACTGGCAGTGGAAGGGTTAATCTCCATTTTTTCTCTTTTTTTTAAAGGATTGAAATTCATGTTGCAGGGTCAAAGTAAGTTTTGTATAAAAACGCTCATAGACAGTAGTAGAAGATCTTAGTATCTACCCCTCTCCTCACACCCAAAGATCTGTCTGTCAACCTTGAGACTAATTGGAACCAACTCCACAGTTATTCTAATCCTTTCCTCAAATTGATAACACCAAAAATATGTTTTTTAAAGGAATCTGTGTGAAAACACTGCAGAATAGAATGAAAGCCGAACATAAAATATGCAAATGAGAAATCTGGAAACCAGCATATTCTGCAAGCATGCAATTAATCAGAGCAGAGCAGGAAACAGTGTTGCTTACAAAAGAACCTTTGGAGAAAGAGACTTGATATGTTCAGAACTGCTGAATTTATTGATTTATCCTACTTCATTATAAGTAGGTGGCGCGGTGGCCAAATGGTTAGAGCGTTGGACTCCTAATCCATGGGTCGAGGGTTCGAATCCGGGAGGTGACAGTGTTGTGTCCTTGGGAAAGACACTTCACACCATTTGCCTCGCCCCACCCAGGTGCGAATTTGGTACCGGCAGATTCTACTGGGGAAGTAAACCTACGACAGACTAGTGTTCTGTCTAGGAGACGAAGTTAATTAATTCACCCGATCTGCTTCACGCTACTGAAAACAGGATAAGCTCCGGCTCTATGGGCCTCATGGCCTTGAAGGAACTTTACTTACTTCATTATATAAGTCCACGGGAAGTTAAAATAAGGACGAAGAAGCATATTCCTAATGCATTAAGTCACCACTGGTTTTCTTATCACAGAAAGAAGTCTACCACGTTCTAAAGCTCTACTACCTTTGTATGCCTGTATACTTATGAGATAAAGCCTTTGCCAATCCCAAAGGAAATAGGAATTTCAGAATCACACATTCCACCTTCAGCACATGATAATGACAATAATGGTCCCTCATTATCGAACTCGGTTTGCAAGCATGCACATGTATTGACAAAAAGACGTTGACGCAAGTGACTTTGCTTGATGTTAGTTATATTGTGGTCAAATAGTCAGGCTGCTAGACTTGGAGCTAGGAGGTGATGGGTTCAAATCCAGTGTTTTGTATCCCTGAGAAAAATAAATACTTTATAAATTCCACGATTGTCCCTCTCTAAGGTGCTAAGATGGTACTAGCATATTCTGCTGGGAGGATAAAATCAGGACAGACCTAGCATTCTGTTTAGGAAGTGATGTTGTTTCTTGATAATGTAATGTCATCATCTTGAAACTGAAATAATCTACAGCTCTTTGGGCCACAAAGGAAGTCAAGAATTTCTGTGGAAATTTTCTCTTTAAGTCAGGAATCTTGTGTTTGAAGTTTGTGCTGTGCAAAGAAAAATGATTAGCAATGAGAACACAAACTTTATGTCTTTATCTGTGTTTTGGCATAATCATATTTTGTTTCCAGTTTTTATTTGCATTTTATTTCTTCACAATGAAAATACAAAACATGTGTCAATATAGTATGTAATCAGTTATGCTCTATCTTTCTCTCTTCTATATCTATCTATCTATCTATCTATCTATCTATCTATCTATCTATCTATCTATCTATCTAACTATCTATCTATCTATCT
>JBDFRD010173089.1:0-12106 GCA_039654405.1 Bullina lineata | reverse complement strand
GATGCTACCTGGTGATTTCCGTAAAGTATGCCCAATCCATCTCCATCTTCATTTTCCTAGCTCTTCCTCTATGGGCGCCTGCCCTGCTCTTTTCCGTATTTCCTCATTCCTGATCTTATCTTCCCACTTGATCTTGAAAATCTTCCTTAGGCAACTGTTCGCAAATGTCTGGATCTTCTTAAGGGTGCTTTTGTAAAATGAGTACCGGTACTAAAAACGTAAGTCCAGTCTTGCTCAGTATGAAACTGGTCAATAGAAACCCAGAGAAGCTAATGACTGGATCATCAAAAACCTGTTAGATCTAAGTCTAAGTGATTGCAATCACACAATGGCAAAGCTGCACTTGAACATGGAACAGGACCTGTTTTTCTCTTTGGAATCAATCAAGTATTCAATAGTTAGTTCATACAGTGTAGGTCTAATGTCCAAAATAAATTTTAGATTATACATGACATACATGTAATTAGGCCTAAGATGTGGCTAATCCAATTCCACTTCCTATTCTAAGTTCATGACTGATTAGTGTTTGGTTAGTCTTTTCCCCACAACTTCTCACTTTTTGAGATGTTGTCCGGCCGCCACATACATTGTGTACATACATGTAGATCTATCTTTAGATAACGCAGGCATTGTTTGATAGAAATAAAAGTAAAAGA
Source organism: Bullina lineata (assembly GCA_039654405.1). Lineage (NCBI taxonomy): Eukaryota > Metazoa > Mollusca > Gastropoda > Bullinidae > Bullina > Bullina lineata. The sequence continues at coordinate 11,450 of JBDFRD010173089.1, read as the reverse complement.
CAGCAATTTTTTTTCTCGAATCCAAGATTCTTATACAGGAGAGATTTGACATTGAAGTTGAATGCAAACCTTGGTCTTGTTGGAGAATATTGGCCAAAGGGTTTCAATACATGGCATACTGGTACCTTGATTTCACATCCTTATCAGCTCCTCCTGTATAAAGCTACGAAGGTAGACAAACCTGTTGGTCTCATGCAAAGACCTTCTACATGTACATACTTCTACTTCTATCTAGCCAGATTGGCCCGTTCTGTATGGTATTTACCTTCATAGTTTACATACCGGTACATGTACTTCATAAGATAATGGTACAATGTACAGTAGTAGTACTGGTAGGCCTAGTCTCACTCAATCTTGGCTGAGTTTACAATTTACCACCCAAAGACTAGTATTTCCAGCTTTCTCTGCCAGCATTGTCACTTGTGTTTGCATCTCTGTTACCGGGTGCCGTAACATGCATTAATAATTAATATTAGGCTTAGATCTACATGTGCATGGGATGAGGTCAAAAGATTCATCTCTATACACTCTCAAAAAATAAAACTGGCAGAAAATTCTTTTGCTATGCCCCATTATTTATGTGTAGTCTGTAGTTAATATTTATTTTATACTAATTATTATCAAAAAAAAAGATAATGCTGTAGGACCTCCTTTTACATGGCATCAGCAGCGGTGTCTCAAGTGACGTATGATGACAAACTTTTGATAAAATGCAAAGATCTACATGATACATGTATTATCAAACTGCATCATGAAACCATAATGAGTTATTGTAAAAATAACCTTATGATGAAACAAAGTTATATTTTCCAGCCTTCTTAATCTTGAACCAGGTTTTTTTCATGTTTGTCGGCACATTTCACTTAGACACTTTGCGGAACAAACTGTTTTAATTATAAAGCCATCTACTACCCCAATGATGACAATGACATTGAAAATAAGGCAATTCTCAGAAGTTTATAAGGTATGGAGTCAAAACTTTTAAACATGTAGGGTGTCTTAAGTGTTAAGTGACACAAGCTAGCGTGACACCATATTTAACAATCCAAGGCAAATACATGTGTACCCATAAAGGACAACAGATTACAAGTACATGACTAACTAACAACTAACATTATTTTATTTTTCATCATAAAAATAATGAAGAACAAAATGTTTCATAATATTAATACATACTGCTTTATTTCCAGACAAATACTGGAATGCAATTTAAAAAGTGAAAAGCATGGTCTCAAATTCCAATGTGACAACAAACACACTAACATTTTGATACAATAATAGCTGTGGTGTTATTTAAATTTAAATGAAACACATGGTACGTAAGCTATCTTGACAAGTGTACAAAGCTAAGATCTGTATCATGATGTACGTTACTTAATTAACTTACTTATTACATGTATAAAAAAAGATCGTACACATGTATTTCACCCCCAGCAATTGCTCAAGCCAAACGACAGTTTTATGATGTAGTTGTAGTGTGTAGTTTTTAAACAAAATCATCACTTTCAGTAGTTGAACTTTAGTAATACAACACATTGTACATCATTGCAAGGGCATGCTTTGAAGTTGCAGTTGCACAAATTACATCATGTATCATTAAATATTGCTTACTTTGTTCAATTGATGCCAGTATTCATAATTCAGATCTTAACGAGAACTATGAAACTTTGGTACCGGGTAATCAAATTCCTGCACAATGAGTGTGTAGCCTACACTACAAGATGACAAATACATGTTACATCATGTACACATGTATAATGGTGTCCCTTCAAGGACCAAGCTGGGCAGATTGAAGTCAAAACTGTTGGGACAGTTAGGCCTTCTACATGTAGTTAGTTAGGTTTGTTTTGGTGAGACAGGTTTTTCAAATTCAAAGACTTCCCTGCAGCATGACATTCTCAAACCATTAAAAATGAAATTAACATACCCGGTAATATGAGTATGAGTGAGATAGTGAATGAAAGCTTGTTGGGCCAGTTTGTGATCCGGCACAGCTTTACCTCCTGAAAAACAACTGTCTGTAACGCTCACTTCAATCCATGCTTTTATTTTTAAATCTGTTGAATACTGTTTCTTCAGAGCTTTATACTTTATATTAATTTATTGTAATAGTAAAGCAAAGGCTTGCTTTCAACCGCACTTGTTAATTTCTCTGTCCAAGTTACATCAACGTCCGTCTTTCTTTGGCGACACTAATCAAGCTCTGTTTGCTGCTAGAGATGTGTATTGTGAGGTGTTTAGACATGTGGGTGGTATGTACATTGTATTCCCTTACTGGCTCAAATCAGTCTTTAGACAGTCTTGTCGGGCTTGGTTTGTGACCGGGCACAACTTTTCACAACAAAACTGTTTTGTTTTGGTAGTGCTGTAGGCTCCGTTTAAGGCTAGGGGCCCACTACAACAACACTGTTCGTTGTGGTTGTTTTTGCCAAATTAATAGCCGATTAAGTCAAGACTGTTTTAAAACTTTTGGCAGGCTAGATTTTGCGCGTTCTACCCGACCACAAGCAAACAAGCATCATGAATCAAAAATAAACGGTGTGTTATTTTGCTGATATTTTCTATTAGAAAAAAAAAAAGAGCAAAAAGAGGTCATTTTGGGTTCATCCGATTACCGGTTCAAGTGAAAGGTTACTTACTTAAACTTAAAAGCCAGTTTTACAAATTACGAGGCATGAGGGGTGACATACATTGTCTGCCGCTCGGGCAACACAGCCTCAGTCACACACCTCCCAGGCTTTTGTTTTTAAATCATGATTCAAATTCAAATACATGATATATACATGTATTGTAATCTTTTAATTTTAAGTTAAGGCCTTAACTTATTATAGAGTAAGGTCTTTTTTCAACAACAAATCAGTACCGGTACCGGGTATCCCAATAGAGTTTGCATCCATGGTGTGATGTACACAATGAAATAGAATCGAAGAAATGAAGCAGATGCAATGTGTGTACTGTGTAGGATTTTTTCAGTAGGAATGATTCTTCAGGAACAGTTTTAACTTAGATTTGCTTTGTCCAAATCTGGTTGAGCCTTTTGTTTGATAATGATACCATTTAGAACAGTCTGTTCGTTTTGTCATGTTTTACATGTAAAATGTAGTAATATTAATAATGGGCTAAGCATCGTTTACTTAGTCAAACTTGGATATAACAGGACTGACGGGACTGGTAGTTTTTCCGTTATATCCATTATCAATATCAAGGAAAACTACCAGTTCTACTATTGCACCGTCAGTTTGCCGTGAACACACCAGTCCCAGTCAGCGAGCTTAGCCGCAGCCTGGCCTAGCAATCAGTCACACACGTCCCGCCTCTCAGTAATCTGTCACTCTGTGTAACCGGAGACGGCAGTGGAACGCCACGAGAGAGGCATCTGCTTAGTGTATGGGATGTGTGGTGCATTGCATCATGTGTGTTTGAAAGTTTGTGTTTAGGCAAGCGACCGTACAGACAGGCGAAACGCCTTGGTTGAGACAAATTTCACAGACCGAATGCGACTTTACAGACAGCGGGATCCCTGTTATATAATCCGAGTCAGTGCAAACTGACTAGTGTTTTGTTGTAGTGAGCCACTGGCCTATAAAACAAACGGATTCAAGTCTGACTCAAGACAGTTTTGTCAAGGTGCGGTACTTGCTTAGATCTACATGTACATGATATTTTGTACAATGATTAATATTAATATAATAGATCTAGTTGTACTCAAATGTTTGTCATGTTCTGTATGCTCCATTCTGTTCAACAGTATTGGTGAGCCCATACTACATGTACATATGTAGTATGAAATTGTCAAAATTCCAACATAAAATGAAATATTACTTCATGACATGAGGACTGCATTTTAATTTTACTTTACTCATGATACATGAATGTTGTGTATAGTGGCAAGTCAATGTTAAAAGTAAAAAAGTGCCAATAGTCAATAGTGCCCAAGATGAGATCATGCTCTTTACTGTTGTGCTTCGAGTTTGAGAGATTATCAACATTATTTCACCATCTTTTAACTGTACATCATTTCTTTAAAAAAAAAAAATGAATGGTACGGTACAATCTTTGTGCAATGATCAGATTAGAGCTAGATGATTGATGATACTGACAGGAAAAGTCTACACTACGAGCACTTCACCAAAATTTCAAGTCCAGGCGTGATCCCTGTTCACCTGAACAAAAACTTAAATAAAATTTAAGCCCTGGCTGTCCTGTGCTGTTAAAAAATTTGATTCTACTCTACAATATGAAAAATACATACATGATGTATGTTAATGTTGAACAAACCAGCTACATTGTAGCCTACCTAGATCAAAGTAGGCCTACATACATATTATTACAATGCATCTGTCTCAGCTGGATACACCCATCACAAACTGTGACACCCATGGAGTACAAATTAAAACTGAAAATAGGGCCAACATCAACTACATGTATACAAATTACAATTCTTCGCTCAAGTTTTTTTAGACAATTTTTAGTACCCCGGTAGGCCTACTGTAGTCCTCTCCTGAAAGTAAGGCAGTACCGTAAGTTGAGTAAGGGACCACTATTTCTCGTCAAGGCCTATTCACTTTCCATTCAGCCCAGTCTCTCTAACAACTTGTCTCAAGCATGAAGTAGGCCTATTGAGAACTCTTGGACTTGGAATGAGAGTGAGAGCAATAAAGCACAAGTGTTGATTGTGCATTGTGAGGAATATTCCCAGCCCTTGTGTAGTCAGATATATATTATATAATAGTAACAGGACTGACGTGACTGGTAGGTAGTTTTTCCCCCGTTATATATATATATTCCATTATCAAGGGAAACTACCAGTAGGGGCCTACTTTAAGTACTATTCCATCCACCTTCAGTTTGCAGTACGTGAAGTGATATGTCACTGTGTGTAACTGGAAACAGCCGTGTAACACGAGAGAGGCATCCGCTTCGTGAATGGGATGTGTGGTGCATTCCGTGTGTTTGAAAAAGTTTGTGTTCAGGCAAGCGACCGTACAGACAGGTGAAACACCTTGGTTGAGACAGATCTCATGGATCGAAATGCTACTCCACAGGCAGCGGGATCCCCCCCAATACTAATATCAGAGTCGGCGCAAACTGAACCGTTATAGCCCAGGTTCCTTTTTTTTACTGACAATTATAAAGAAAAAAAAACGGGATTTGATTTATCACTGGATATAATCCAAGTTCCTGTTATAATCGAGGCCGTTATAAATGAACTAGACTGTACTAATACGTAACAGCTCTAGTTTTCTTGCCCGTTAGCATGTTATTTTAACTTCCACTTTCATTGACTGTCAGCTGCAGTTCATACACGTACATATGTTACCATACACTCACAAATGGAACACTATCAACTACCGGTACATCTAAATACATGTGTTGAATGTAAGCCTACCAGTACTAAAGGTTTCAATGTGTCAACCACTTGTTCTCCAAGTTTTAATTATGTTGTTCAATGTGCTACTCTGACTACTCATGGTGTAAGTGTAATGTTAAACTCCTTAAAAGTAAAAGAAAGTAACAATGCTGTCGATAAGTGAAAAAACCGCAGCTAGCTGTGTTGTAGTTGTAGCATTTTATGCGGACAGCATGAGCTTCACTTAATTTTGCAAAAATGTAAACGCCTAAACGACTTGTGGCAATGCAAGGGTTAAAAAAAATTTAGGAGCCCATCACTGTACCACCAGTTGGCAGAAGTTAACCGTCTTAATACACATGCATAATCAATATTCTGCAGCCAACCTCTAAATGCATTCCTACGAGGATACATCATGTACTACAGTATTCAAACTCTGCGAGCCGCTAAACACATGCAGTGAGAATCGCAGGATTAAACTGAAGCAGTTAACCCACTCGTAGAAATGGTGTGTAGGGAGTCTTCAGTTGACAATGACAGTCAACCGGCGTCAGTTCAACATTTGACATGCTAGACATTTTTGTGAGTATTCCACTGGAAGGTGGCTTCCTTTCGATTTTTTAGGCAGAAAGAAGTTTCAACCCATTAATATCGCAAACATCACACCACAATCTTTAAAATAATTATATTTTTTAACTCAGCACGTCAAAATTAAAGTCTACGCGTACACTACTTGATTTAATGCTTATTTACGACTTTTTTTTCTTCCATTTACTGCAATAGATAAGATTATTACAGTGTGTTGAGCACTTTCTTCTCGGTTCACATCTGATAACTTAGAATTGCTAACAGATCATACCACGCTCCAGTTTAACTGACGAGTAACTGACATGTCAAAATGAACGATTCTAACTGCAAGTGTGTAGCAGCCCTAACCATTTTGGCCTGCTTACTTCATACACTACATTGATAGAAGTAGCACCTACATGTATTTTATCACTTTGTCATTCTGAAGGGGGAAAAAACCTAAATTGATGGCAATAAATGTATTGTCAGGTTGCGAACAACTCAAAGAGAGGAACCTCTGGTAGTAAAGTTCCTTCAGGCCTATGAGGCTCATCCTGGTTTCTCTAGCGTGCAGTGGAACATGATTTTTACTTCATCTCCTTGATAGGACACTAGTAGTCCTCAGCTTTAATCACAATTTTTTTTGTCAACACATACAAGATTTAACCAACAATTGAAATACATAAAAGACATTTTGAACCAAAATTTGAAATGTTTAATGTGTAACGTAAAAGGGGAGAAAAACATGTATAAAAAACGTATTTAAATTGTGACGATACAAAGATCATGACAGCTACCAATTAAACGTTTCAAATATTTAGTAAAGGGGTGTGGTGAGCAGATAACAGGTCATTTAATCAACTTCTTCCATGCGTGATGAATCATCTTCAGCTCCCTCAAGTGGCGGCATTTCTTCAGTTGTAGATTCAGATGCGTCTCCAGATGCACCCTCATCATCATCAATACCTAAAAACAGAAAATGACAAACGTGTAAGAAAAATGCAAAAACACTAACAAAATCTGCTTGCTTTTCTTGTAATAGTCTACGGTAATGGGCATAACCAAGTGTGCCAAATCTGCAAATGGAAATGGGTCAAATCTCTTATCTGACAAAAAACTGTTCATTCAACTTGATATGGATCTTTGAAAAAAAAAATCTTTATCCTTAGATAGGTCTACCCTTGTATCTGTATGCCTTGCTACAACAGATTCGGATGGAACAACACATAAGAATTGTTACATAAAACAACAGTCTACAGACCAGTGTTCAACACCAACCTTGATGGAGGAAAAGACAAAAATTGTGGACATGTCAAAAGCTACCAGTATTCATTTCGTTTTCTGTAGAAAAAATAAAACTCACTTACCCAAACCCAATTTGATCATGCGGTGAATTCTGTTGGCATGAGATGTCGGGTCTTCCAAGCTGAATCCTGAGGCCAGGAGAGAGGTTTCAAACAACAACAAGCACAAGTCTCTAACAGCTTTGTCATTCTTGTCAGCATCCGACTTCTCCTTCAGAGTCTTCACAATGGGATGATCAGGATTAATCTCCAAGTGCTTCTTAGCAGCCATGTATCCCATAGTGCTGGTGTCGCGTAGAGCCTGGGCCTTCATGATCCTCTCCATGTTGGCTGACCAACCATACTGGGAGGTAACGATGCAGCAAGGAGATGTCACCAGGCGATTTGACACAACAACCTGAAAGGACAACATGGTATGTGTAAGAAAATGTATTGGGATGTAAAAATCATAATCCTCACAATGAAAAACTGCCAATAACATGCCAACCATATTTGGAGTAATCACAAGCTGAAGTCGCAGTAAAGTAAAGAGTTATTTTAATGCCAGAGAATGAAGAACGCAAATGTCGGTCAATTCCTGCTCACTGTAATTTCTGATGCCCCCCCCACTTAATTTTTTTACGGCGAACTCGTAAAGATGCCATGTCTGCAGATTGATTCTTTTCAATTATTGTAATGGTTCTGGGATGGATGCTTCATCTTTACAGAATCTTCTGCCAAAAAGTCAGATCAGTCCTAGGCAGTTGCCCATAAGTGGTTCTGGCACTAACTTATTGGTCATAATGTCATAAAAGCTGAGAACACTTAGGCTAAGACAACTCAATACTTTCTAGATGACATGGTTAAAACACCCAAAGTTATGAACAAATGTAGTCCACGGCAGAGTCCTGCATTATTTTTGCATTGCACATTTTCTTTGTCCAGCCACAATCTAAGAACCAGTTCACAACACACACTAAGCTAAAGTCTTGAGTAGGTAGACGTGCCAGCATGATAAGGATGCATCAGATCTGGGCCTGGCACTCGTGTCAGGTGGTGGCTATTTGTGTTTTAAGTTCGACTTGCCCATCTCCCACCAGTTTCCCATGCCTATATTACAGCTCATTCTCGCATGAAAATCGCTCATTTTCCTCATCTAAGCTGAACTCAGTCATAATGAAATGACCGTGTATAACATGTACTTGTCTCACTTGATTGGGGCAGAGTGAGAATGAATTATCATGAAACAGTTGTAAAATCTGAGGCACAAACTCACTTTCTCCACTTTCTTGTCCAGGATCTCTTTCATGACTTTGCAAAGACCCTCGTATTGTGATTTGGCCTCCTCAAATCTCTTCTTCTCTTCCTCATCTTCAGGCAGCTCTAGCCCTTCCTTGGTGACACAGACCAGATTTTTCCCTTCATATTCTTTCAGCTGCTGGACAGAGTACTCGTCAATGGGGTCAATCATGTAGATCACTTCATACCCTCGTTTCTTGACACGCTCAACGAAGGCAGAGTTCTGGACAGATTCGCGTGTCTCGCCTGTGAAGAAAAGGTGCAAAACAAGTTGCAATATTTATAGATATTTATTTCTAAGTCATAAGTTCAATAAGACGGAAAAAAAATAAAAGGAATGAAATATATACACAAATGGGAGGGAGGGAGGGGGAAAGAGAGATTCAGTTAACTAAAAAAAAAACTTCCAGCTGCACATGAATTCTAAGTTTACATTTGAAAGAATCAAACGTGGAAAAATGTTGGAGAAGAAGCAAGGGTTTGTGTGTCTGATCAGAAACAAAATCTTACCTGTGATGTAGTAAATATCTTTTTGGTTCTCCTTCATGCGAGAAGTATAGTCCTTCAGAGAAGTCAAATCATCACCAGACTGAGACGAGTAGTACCTCAAAAAGTCAGCCAGCTTCTTCCTGTTTGTGCTGTCTTCATGAATGCCCAGCTGAAATAAAATTCACATAATCTCAATGTTCTATTCAACAGGTTGCTTATAAGGATTAGAACAAAAAAATAATTTGATAGTAACTAGCAACTTCAGGTTACAAATGTTCTTTTAATTTTATAAATTACTGTGCATTAAATTCTTGCTTTTGAATTACTTGAAAGCTTTTAACTTTGCCTCCAAAATGAATGAAACAAAACGCTTTTCTGAAAACTTTACAGTTGGCTACCTACCAAATATAAAAGCAGATCTAATGGAGTAGTTACCTTCAAATTCTTGGAGAACTGCTCATAGAACTTTTTGTAGTTTTCTTTGTCTTCTGTGAGATCTTCAATAAGTTCTACACACTTTTTGACCAGATTTTTCCTAATCACTTTGAGGATTTTGCTTTGCTGAAGCATTTCTCTGGAAATGTTCAGTGGGAGATCTTCAGAGTCGACAACACCCTTTATGAAATTCAAATATTCAGGGATGAGATCCTCACAATTGTCCATGATGAAAACTCTGCGCACGTACAGTTTGATATTGTTCTTCTTCTTTTTGTTCTCAAACATGTCAAAAGGTGCCCTCTTAGGAATGAATAAAAGGGCTCTGAATTCCAGCTGACCTTCAACTGAGAAATGCTTTACTGCTAAATGATCTTCCCAGTCATTTGTCAAAGATTTGTAGAATTCAGCATATTCTTCTTGAGTAATGTCATCTGAGTTCCTTGTCCAAATAGGCTTGGTTTTGTTCAGTTCCTCCTCTTCATTATACTTCTCTTTAATGGTTTTCTTCTTCTTTTTGTCTTTATTTTCTGCATCATCATCATCATTTTCATCCAAGTCCTCAACTTTTGGCTTTTCTTCATCTTTATCCTCTTCCTTGGCTTCTTTCTTTTCTTCCTCTTCCTCATCATCAGACACTTCCCTGTCACGCTCTTTCTCTACAAGGAGTTTGATTGGGTAGCCAATGAACTGGCTGTGCTTCTTAATGACGTCTTTGATTCTCTTCTCTTCAATGTACTCCATCTGATCTTCCTTTAAATACAAGGTGATCCTAGTACCACGGACCAAGGGTGCTCTCACCGAGGGGGCAACAGTGAAAGAGCCTCCAGCAGAGGACTCCCATGTGTACTGTTCATCATCATTGTGTTTTGAATCAACTGTGACTCGATCAGCAATAAGGTAAGCAGAGTAGAAACCTACGCCAAATTGTCCAATCATAGAAATGTCAGCACCAGCTTGAAGAGCCTCCATGAAAGCTTTGGTTCCAGACTTGGCAATGGTGCCAAGGTTGTTAACCAAATCAGCTTTGGTCATGCCAATCCCACTGTCCTCAATGGTGAGGGTGTTGTTTTCTTTGTCTGGAATGATACGGATATGCAGGTCTTTCCCAGAGTCGAGCTTACTAGGGTCTGTAAGGGATTCATAACGAATTTTGTCCAAAGCATCAGAAGAATTTGAAATCAATTCTCTGAGAAAGATTTCTTTGTTGCTGTAGAAGGTATTGATGATCAGGCTCATCAACTGTGCAATTTCAGCCTGGAAGACAAAGGTCTCCTTCTCTCCGCCCTCCATTTCCTCTTTAATTTCAGGCATCTGTGAAGTAAAAGCATGATCTTGAGAATCCTATGCGGTCTAAAAACAGTGAAGAAATGATTGAACTACTAATTAAAGATTTTGCCTTAAATTTGTGGTTCTATCAGCACACGTCTCCACAATACTTACAAATTTGTTGACGTAATGTTATAAATGTAGAATCTAAGCCTTTAACAAAAGATTTACTCTAAATCTACTCTAAGTCGTGGATTTAGGTCGAGGCTGTATAAATTAGGCAGAGGACGAATACACTTCCTTTCCCATAACCCCGATATTAAGTGTTATCAGACGCTGTCGGCTTCAAGGCCTACTAGGGAAACTTTCTTCACACTAGATTCTAATTCGTAATACAGCGCTGTCCTGTCTTAGATACCAGGGGATTTTTTTCACACTTAGATACATCTAATTCATCATAATCCGCTGTGTAAAAAGTAAAGTTCCTTCAAGGCCTATGAGTCCCATAAAGCCGAAGCTTATCTCGGTTTCGGTAGCGTGAAGCAGAACACGTTTACATCATCTAGACAGGACAGTCTTTGTCATAGGCTTACTTCCCCAGCAGAATATACCGGTACCTAATTTGGGCAATCCTGTAGATGTGCGGTCCCGGCAGCCATGTTGGACTGGCGAGACTATTCGATACTCTATACTCCACATTCAGCAGTGGTATCCAGCCCCGTAAGGTAAGAATGGGGACCTACTTAAACAACAACAAC
>JBDFRD010172978.1:0-12107 GCA_039654405.1 Bullina lineata | reverse complement strand
CTCTCTCTCTCTCTCTCTCTCTCTCTCTCTCTCTCTCTCTCTCTCTCTCTCTCTCTCTCTCTCTTTCTCTCTCTCTCGCACACACACAATAGTATAGGTGATGTGGACACACACACACACACACATACACACACAAACATTTTTACAAGCTCCAGCTCACGATATTCGACACACACGCACACACAACCTCTATCCCTCTCTCTTTCTCACACACACACGCACATGCAGCAGTATAGGGGATGTACACACACGCACATATTTTACAAGCTCCAGCTCACGATAATCGAATCGCACACACACACACATAAACACCACTGCAAGATAGTAATTATTTTATTGAACGAGGAATGCTTTCTTTCTCTGTCTCACACACGCATAGGCCTACACACTTACACACACACACATACACGTGTAAAGTAGAGGTGACACACACACACACATTTTTGTCCCAATTTTTCCCAAGGTAAGAAATAGAGTTAATTACTGGTTTTGTTTTCTCATCGTTTAATGCAATGTAATTATCCTACATGTTTTTATGTCTTTCTTTAGTATACCCGGAAACAAATTTGCACGCCCACTCTGTGTAATCATGCACCCTTTTAAAATAATTTACTTTTGTCTCGTTCTCTGTTTGATCTCTCTCTTCCTCTGTCTTTCTGTCTATTCTCTCTCGTTGTAGGCTGCCCAGGCAAAGGAGCGCTGTGGTTGCTTCGATCGTCTGTAAAAGGCGAACATCAGCCATGTCAATACCACACCAATTCTTAACCAAGCCGTTAATCTTTAGTACCAAATGCTTACTTACAATGTTTCCTTCCTTGTTTTTTGTTTTGTTTGCTTTTCTCTTCTGTGCTTATATACTAGATCTATGCTCTTTGTTATAAATATGTGGGTTATTTATTGCTTCTGGGACGTGTACAAGTATTGGGAAAAGAGTTTGTAAACCAAAGAATAAATTACAAGTATTAAATCCTAATAATTGTTTCATGTTTTATTATTTTACTGTGCGTTGCTCTTTCTTACTCTGCCATGGAATCTGTCTTCTTATACGTCATTTCTTCCCACTCAGATACGTGTACCTTCAGATGGATCTTTGAAGACTCAAAACCAGTCACTAATCAATCATCAAGTAGGTTACGCTGAATGATATGAATGTGTGTTACAATTGTGTGATAACTTGACTACTTTCAGGTAGGCAAGCTGTCTACCTTACTACCTTGCTGTGGGTGATGATTACAAACGGGTAATTTCTAAAAAAAAAAAATATAGTTATTGCTTAGTTATTTCTCTGCTCTGACAAATGAGAAAAAGCCATAAGGTGGATGAACGTTTCTCTCAGACTCAGAGAAATGAGACTTTTTATTCTACCAATTTCAATATTCTATTCCGCAATTGATTTTTATCACTCCTATGTCTATTCTCGACTTATCTTCCCTTGCACCTACTGTGAACAATCTTTTCTTTCTCTTTCATACTTTTTGTTTATCAGTTAATATGTATATGTATATGTAACACGTGTGGCGCGGTGGCCGAGTGGTTAAAGCGTCCTAATCCAGGGGTCCATGGTTCAAATCCAGGAGGTGACCGTGCTGTGTCCTTGGGAAAGACTTTACACCATTTTTCCTCTCCCCACCCAGATGCAAATTGGGTACCTGCATAGTCTGCTGGGGAAGTAAACCTATGACAGACTAGCGTCCTGTCTAGGAGATGAAGTAAAATCATCTGTTCCACTTCACGCTTCAGAAACCGGGATAAGCTCCGGCTCTATGGGCCTCATTGGCCTTGAAGGAACTTTACTTACTTTACTTTATATGTAACACACATACACGTTAATCAATATATCAGAACATTAAAACACGTCTGTAGAAACAACATAAACGCATCATCTTCCGTCATAAAAGAGCAATACAGTTACATGTACGTGGACACATGTGACAGTAGTAGTAATAAGAAAAACAACGCACTACAGTCACTAGAAGCAATTTTTATTGGCCACTTGTAAACTCCCCTACAGCAGTAACATGATCAATCAAGGTTGCACTGAGACACAATGCTGCAAGTTGTAGCTGCCCCAACAACCTCAGAATATGTTCAGCCTCAATAAAATTGGGTGTCACATTGACACGAGTGACTTGTTCGGACAGGGCTTTGATTTACAAAGATCATCTAAAGTATAACTTTTTTTTATTAATTCTCATTCATGACCCATGAAGTCTTTCTGTCAAAAGCCATGAGAAACTGATTCATCAAAAAAGGGTTGAGGAACTTTGGAATTCATAACACTGTTTCTCTGAAGACGGAAAATCTAGCCAGAAGAACAAACCATCAACCAAGGGTGTGATATTTAGTAAAAAAAAAAGTGCATAGAATAATTTCTTTTCTTTCTTTGGAGAAATGGTAAATTACCGACGAAAAAAACCCTGCGTTTTTTTTGTTATAAAACTGTGACTCCTGATTAGGTGTATAGGCTATCAGAAGCACAAGGCAACACGGCAATGTGGCTTATTGCAAAGGGGAGGTGAGTTACCATACAAGGGTTAAAAACAGAAATTATTTGCAAGACTAATAAATTAATAATTTCTTAAAAAATGAATCATGAAAGTCATGCATAGGAATGAGGCATACAACAAAGATGAAGTTAAGTCACAAACAAATGTGTTTATAGTGAGTACTCAGTGGATCTAATTAAAGAACATTACAGTGAAAAACAAACCTCACATAAAATAAAAGGCTGAAGAAAGTTAATGAATGCCATGGTTCCTGCCCATTGGTTCCACTTATCTCAAATCCTTCTCAGATGTTCAAGGCAGTGGGATGATTCCCGCCTCTTCATTAACATAATTACTACATGTTGTGCTCTCATTATCCAATACTTTTTTCATTATTGTTTGGCTACTTAAGCAATGCTATGGACATTTAAGAAACAGTGCACGTTAAAGTGTTCAGCTAGGTTTTCACTTTTATGGCCTCTTTGACATTTATGTGGTATTAAGTTATCAAGACAGACACTTTTTGTGTTCCCATCAAGGAAGCTTCACTTTTAACAAACTTAGAATCAGACACTGTGGCAAACAATGAATACAATTTGGAGGGATTGAGAGAATGAAAGAAGAACAATGTAAACAGATATAAACAGAGTTAAGTGGATGGAGTAAAATAGAAGAACATTAAAGAAGACACAAGCAAATGAAAAATAATGTGGTCATCATAAGGCCGTTTGCATCAAAACGATTACATGTAGCATGCAAAAATTGATCTATTTTCTGACTTTATACAATAAAGAGAATTTATCAGACATCACAGCCTTTCAAAAGTCACCAATTTTATAGTTTCCATAACAGATTTTTTTATAAGTACTAGTACAAAGTGATCATTGTCACTAGCTAGCCAGATTTATATTATAGTACAGATTAATGTCCATGCTGTGTATAATGAATTTCACTTTTGTCACAGCCAACTGCTTTCCAAAACTGTACAATTTGCTGGTAATTTAATAAACAACAAAAGAGATGCCAAGAGCAGTCCGAACAAAGTTTGCATGCTGTAAACATATTATCAAGAGTTGCACACCAGCTTGGAATGACCATGGAAGAGGAAAATAATGCACATGATACAAACAATGAAACAATAGTTTTAATAAAAATGGTTTTCCCATCAATGATTCAACAAGACAAACACAAATAGAAGAGAGCAAGAAGAAAAAAAAAGGTAATAGCAGCAGCAGGCTCTGTGAGAGGGGCTTCTATGTGGGTGGAAACAGCCATGAAAACTTTGTATGGTCTTTCCCTTCTGTCCCGAGTTCGTTTCAACAGTTTTACTCAAACTTATATATTTTTCTTTTAACCATGAAATAAAATCAGATCTTGCCCTAGAGAGTTCTTTTGTTTTCTTCAGATTACACAGATAAGCCTGGCATTAAAAACATTCACACTTGTGGGAATCATGAAATGATCAAAGAAGCATGATCATCATTCAGTTCCTACCTTAAATATTCTAAAGTGATCAGCCCTGTACAAAAGCGCACTTCTGACAGGTACCACCATGAAAGCATAAAAATTATACTGATATATATATATATATGTATGCAATGTATACTATATACACATTTCCTGTACAGTTTTTGCGTTAAAGGTGACAACATATGAATTAACAAAAACAAAACTAAGAAGCCACTAAGTTTTTAAGTCTTCTCTTCAGTTAATTCCTGAAGCAAACTATGACGGGCTTACAGAGGTAAACAACTCTGCTGACTATATTCAAAATAGGGCCTACCGTAGAAAATTCCTGAATAGAAATCAGTCACATTTCCTCACTGACAACAGATGATATTAATGTTAGCCCAGACTGAAATGGGCACCCACAAAAACATCTAAGACATGGACAGAATAATCACCAGTTGTTCCCACAGGTATCGAAGACATAACCTCCTCATGTGCAAACATGTCCCACTGCAGCCTTGAGGGGGTTTTTGTTATCTCTAGACCATCGGTTTTACTTCGGTGAACAAATCACATCTCGACTTAGTCTGAATAAGATTGTAGATTTTATGCCAATGGGACAACAAAAGAGATAGTGAGGTCAAAGACCTTCATAAATCACCAATGTAACTGGCCAGTAACAGTTTTGACTATAGCAGTAATTCCAAGATACAAAAAAAGAAGGAAAGAATGGGTATGAACTGCAAGCTATTCTAATATTATTTGTGCATATGCTGACAACATGAATGCACACTCTCTTGAATAAAAACTGGAATAAGCACATCAAAGGTAAGATCTCTTTCCACATGAACAAGAAAAAAAATACAAACAAGGTTATATTATGTGTGTGATAAAGTACATAGGTTATAACATTGTCAATTCAATACTTCATTCCAATTTAAAAAAAATAGAATAACAACAACAAATCCCTTTCCCTGTAAGGTGGGAGAAAAAAGCAGGTACATATTATATATATAGTATTGCTGTGTCTATTAATATGTGAGGGATGAGAATAAGTGCAGGCAAAAAGTGTGTAGACATAAGAATGTTAACAGTTAATCAACAACAGGGTTTCCGTGAAGGATGTTCCGGGTTATTCACTTTTTTCCGCAATATCAAAAAACAATACAGTGGAACCTCATTAACAGGATCATGGCTTGACACACCTGTTCCCTAAAGGCCTGATTTTATTGCACTATAATGAGTCTAAGTCTAATTTATTTCTCAAAACATGCTCAGAATTGATCTTTTAACACAAATTTATTGCACATTTACTACCTGTGCATACAAAAGTTAACAAGCAGCCCTTTTACCTTCTTCAACTGCTGCATGTGTACTAGAACAAATCAATATCATGTTTGGTCAAACTAGCTAGCCAAATTTAAATACCTTTTGATCTCTTAGTCACTCTTTTCTCCCCGCCCTCTGAAATTTCTTGAGCATGAACAGCCTGCTACACTTTCCCCTCTTTTTGCTTGGCACTTGGTACTACTTGTTTGCAACACTAGGATGCAAATTTATTAGCGCCTTCTTTTTTGTTTTGAGCATGTTGCACGACCTTTGTACTTAAGGTTCATTTTTTCCTCAAGGAATAAGCCGTGGTCTTGATTTTTAATCTGTGCTTTATTATCCCTGATAATCTGAACATTTTCAGCTGCCTTTAGCAGGCTGTCAACACTGACAAATAATACCCACGGTCATCTTTATGTGGTCTGCATATCACACATGTGTATCGAATGATTGCCATGTGCTTGTATTGAGAATCGGAGATGACAATTTGTGTTACTTTACCTCAAGCTGCATCACACTTCATGGCGATGTTGAATAATCATAATACACATTAATTTTGCTTCATTACATATTTTCTTCCTTTCAAAATACTTGTATTTTTAATGTCTAAAATAGCAATAAGTTTGTAAGTCCAATGAATAATACGATTACACTTGGATAACACCACACCCTTCAATGTTCGGAGAGAAGAGTGGCTGTGTCAACAGGGTTCCACTGTACAACAGAAAAGTAACAGCAAGTCCATTTTCTTATACGGTATATAATGTGAATGTCGAATGTTTGTTGGTTTCCAGTATGTTCACAGCTTTATGAAATCACATAGACTAATCTGATGCTTCAATATGTCCAACATCTTTGTTAAAACTGCAATGAAATTCAATAAGATTTACCAAGGCGATCACCAGGAAAATGCCAATAAAAGGAAGGCACAACTGGAATGTTTTCTGACCACATTTTGATTTCTAATTTTTCCAGGAATTTATTCAGAAATGAGCACTCCAAACTATGTAGAGCAATAGCTTTGGGAACTGCTCAAGTCCTTTCATGAAGCATCATCATGATAGTCCCCCACGACGGGGGAAAAATGTAATATCTCTCCATAAATACCACAGTACATTCTCAATTATTTTTTTATTCTAAACAACAACATATCAATCACAAAAAAATATGAAATCCTTTACAACTTGTGACTCGCAATATGAGCCTTTTAAAGGCTATCTCCATGTCATTGCATACTTCCATGCCATTCTTTCCTCCATTGCTACAGTTACTGCTTCAACTCATTATTTAGCATTGAACAACTTTTATGGTCTAACCATTAATGTGAAGGCATTCAGACACGTTTATCAACTTTTGATTAAATTATGCCAACAATATAGCTTCTTACAAGAATTTTAGAGGAAAAGTTCAAAAGTGAAAACAAACACAATACAAAATTAAATAAATCATATACAGTACTTTTAATATTATCTACAATGTGTAAATTTATTACTATTTTCCATACTCCCAAATGGTTAGCTTGCTGATTTAAATAAATGAACATGTGCATCTAACTTTTTACTTAGACAATATTTTTAGTTACACAAAACACACATTAAAAACTTTGCCTTGAAAGTGACCTGTTTTAGAAAAACAACGAAAAAAAAAGAACAAAGAGACTAAATTTCTTCTAAATAGATGGTTATTAGTCTTGCATTGATATTAGACAGTGAAGATAATACACAGCATGAGTGCCTCATCCACTGATCAAATTTGGCACAGACTTTACTGACGGAGAAACTATGGAAGTACATCTAGTAGATCATAATCAACACAAGATACAGCACTCCTGGATCAAATAAGGCAGGTACGGAAATGGCACTACATTCCTAAAAGATTACACAGAAACAAAATGCTACAGTCTTGGTTAAAACTTCTAACTACCCTTCGACCCTGTCCATAACATTTAAGGACACGATATAAAAATTTGGCCTTCAATAGAAGACAAAAAATGTTATTACAATAAAATGCACGTGACCACAAAAAATTTTTAAAAATGGAAAAACTAAAACTTAGTTTACACAAACCTCAGCAGAAAGGAAAGATCAATTAATTTGGCAACATAACATTGTCTTACAAATGCTACCATCACTTCTTTGATGCAATAAAATTTGTTCCTAATGCAGCACTAATAAGTTTTGAGCAAAAAGGTGTGTTTCACCAAACAATTCATACCTCAAAAACCTATAAATGTTCTTTCAGGCAGATTAGGCCTCAAGAGCCCGGCTTTATGAAAGTATAAAACTAGCTACCACATGTACACTGTCCTCTTTATTTTTTCCATGTATATTCTAGCAAAATATAGGTACAAAACTGAGGAGAAAACAAAATCTATTTTGACTAAAAATGAAACAAAAAAGCACCTGGAATGATAACAAAAATGCATAACTTGTTCATGTGATTTCTCCATTTCCTCAAGATTGAGACAATAACCAAATACTTGTTAATTTTTAAAATATTACTATCCACTGCCAACATTCTTTCCTAGTCTACCCAAGAGCTAATACTCGTCTAACTGAGAATTATGCAGAGACATAATGATGAATTTAGTGACAGCTGCTGCTGCTAATGCTGCATGAGGTTGCCACTCCTTGTTCCGTGAACCATCAATGTAATCTCCAAGGCCTCTTACAAACAGGAAGCTGTCCTTGCGATTTCCAACAATGCTTTCCAGGACCTATTGGGTGATGAAGTGAAAAATCGATGAAGTAAAGTTAAAGAAACCTTCAGATTGATCAGGATCCACTGAAGTGAATCTATCTTTCCCCAAATTAAACTTCTATTGGTTCTTCATATCAACTTCTTTTAAAGAGAAATAATCAATTTATCTCTAAACTTAAGACATAAAAGTTACTGTCTTGCAAACAGGTCTATGCTTTGAATTTCTAAATCAAGCAACAGGCAAGGCAACTGAATTATCTTACTTATTTCTGGACATATAACCCAAGTTCCAAAGACTAAGTTTTTAAAAATGATTCCATTGTGCTGTAAAGTACACCGTGTTTTCAGACAAAATTGTAAAACATCTGTCATTGAAACTAAGTTTGCAGTACATCTTTTCCACAATGTTGAAAACCAACATCTTCTCTGGAACATCTAACAAATAAAACCGCTTTTGTATTTTTCCCGTGGAAAGTACAAAGTGCCTAATCTTCTATACAACTCAAACTTGACACATGCTGCTGATTGTAACCACTTGAATATCACACACAATTGTCTATTTTCAAAGAATATGAAAAGCGTGAGTGGCAAATTCAACTTCATAAATAAAATACTTGTCTGAATGAGAAATGTGCCAGAGTAATCAGCATAGTGTGAGGAGATTCAATACACATGTAGCATAGGTTTATGTGGAAAATCTTCAGAGCAAATTTATTTGAACTTGCAACTATAGACCCAGACTTCATGTTATCTGTTTCTGTGGATTGACTGCAAAAGATTGTAACTTTGCTGCTAAGCCTTGATTATTGAGGATGTCCGCAAATAAGAAGGCAACTTCTTGAAAAAAAAATGCTTTGACTAGAAAACAGACTTAAGTGACATCAACAGTCATCCCTTTCTTTAGTCTTGCCAATAAGGAGTTAAAATTCAATGTGACATTGAAAACCTGAGAAAATGAGCACCGTTTTATGGAATCCACAATCTGGTTAAAAAATCCAGAACAATCCAAAATTCTCAATATACGGTATGTTTTTAATCTTTGCTATACACCAACTTTCTAAAATGGCTTTGAAAGATGAGAATTTAAGTGAAACCATGATCCACATTTACTGGAATGCTTACCTTTAAAATAAAAAAAAATTGAAAACCCACCTGGTCAAACTCAGTGTCAAACGATGAGATTCCATAACGTGAGGCAAAGTCGTGGCGGGACATTTCTGACTTGACCGGTCGACCTGCCCCAAAGACACCATATCTGATGGTGGGTCCATCTGTTTTCCTTATTACACCCTCTGGATTTTCTGGATGCTGTACTTCAATCACCTAGAAAACCAGGAAAAATATAGTGTGATGCCTATTGGCTCTGACAGGACTGATAAAATTAATAGACAAATTCATTCCTTTAAAAGGAATATTCAAATTCCAAAAGTTCGCTCTTCTTCCTTCTTTTAATTTGGAGCCAAAGATTCACAGCTGCACCATACAATAACCTACTTGAAAATCTCGCTTTTGCTCCATTTCTTTATCATGCCAATAGGCAAAGTTGAATAAGTTTGTGATACCAACAGAAAATTTAACTTAAATGTTTTTTTTTTCAGCATGCAATAACAAAACTATAATTGAAACGTCGGTTTATCTATGTCTTAAATTGTTATTATTGCATTCATAAAGACAGTGAAAATGCTGATTTTCTGATAGAACCAATCGTATTTGATGTAAAATAATAAATATTCACCTGGCCTTCTCCAATCCCCATGTACAGACGATCAGTGGACTCCACAGGACGGTCATAATTTTGCTCCTGGCTTTTAAGCAGATCTTGACCCTCAGCAATAAACTGTTCCCAAGGGGCGTAAGATGGATCCACCTTCTGAACACTTGCAATCTTTTCTACCAGCTTCTGAAGAACCAAATCTCTGGGGGCCCAGGTTTTCAGTTGGTAGTGGATCTAAAAAGAAAGGTAATTAGAGAAAATCTTGCCAATGGTCACACTAACATAAAATATCAAAAAGGTTTGTACAGTAATCAATTAACGAATACTGAGTTTCACACTCCATACTCTTCTTAACATCAGGCTACGAATAAGCACCATAGAATTTACCTGTCCTTCTTTGTCAGCTGTCATCTTGTCACAGTAGTAGTAAATGTAACCCCTTTCATCGCAGGTTGAGATGAGCACATCACCCATCCGGCCATGCTTGTAGAAGTCAGTGAAGTGTGGGACACTGCCAGATACTCCCACCAGGATGACATGCTCAATGGCCTGAAACGTTCCTGGAATGGAAGGACATATTCTCTAATGTTTTTACTTAACTTTACAGGTCTGTCAGTTTCATATCACAAGAAAGGTTACTCTTCGTTTTTACTACTTACTGAAATTAAATTCTTTTCTCATTAAATGATTTTAAAAAGGTTTCCAAGGTAAATAAAATTGAAATACTGCATAAATTAATTTTTTACCAACAAGTGAACTTAAAGGGTTTCTGCGTACAAGATAGGTGACAGAAATCTATACATATGATGATTTAAAGAATTTATTCTTCTTGTTCCAGAGCCACAGTACACATAAATGTTCATGAGGTTGATGCAAGAATCTCTACTATTGCGATTTTTATCAGTACCAGGCAATTAGACATCGATTTGGCACATTTCCGACTTTAGCAAAATAATATAGTACTTTTGTTCTATAAGGTTGGGAGATATGATGAAAAGATAAGAAAAGAGTTCTACTTACCAAGAAGTCTGGTGGTTGTGTTGCCTGAAGAGATTTGAGCTGCTCTGAAGTGGCCAATGGCAGGAAGCTTGGTGGTGACTACCTTGTGCTCTCCAATGTAGCCAATCGTGTACACATTGGACTCTCCTAGATAGAGATTACACAGTATAATCAATTCATGATAGACACACCCTTTGGGGATGATTTTTAAAGTAACAAAAAAGGCATTTGCCAAACTCCGTTGGGTAAGGAAAATTGTTCAAGGAATGTGAGATGCCATTCTGTCAAGGGAGACTCACGGACAGTTGAGAAAGAGTTCTGTTTGGAAATGGAATAGGTACTAAAACTATTACATCTCAATCTCAATAGTGTCAGCAACCCAAGGCCTTAGTCTAATCTTAGCAACATCCACATGCTTTTTGTCTTTGGAAGTTATCAATGGGCCATTCAATTGTCCGTCCAAATTACAAGGCAAATGACAGGAGGAATTAGGTACAGGCTCGGCTAGTGAATGGTGATTTCTTTCAACACCTTGGCCAGGTGGGGAAAATATAATGATAAAGGGCAAAGTGAAAGCTTGATAGCCTTGTCTTTCATGCACCTATGACTTTTTTTACACTCACAATTGCAGGCCTCACAGCTCATGGACTGGCCATTAATTGTCACAAGCTAGTGTACAGAATGACATTATATTTGCAAACATTACTAGATTTATACACCTGGCTTTAAGACTCTCACAACATCTGGCAGACTGACCTACTCAACAACATTGAAGTGACGAACTGAAACAGGACACTTTTCGATGTAATGATCAGCCGGCTGAATTTAGGGAAAAAATTGGGACAACGTTTGTTTGGAGAATCCTTAGCAAATGAATGTTTAACTGTATCTTCAACTGCCTCGACTTACTCATAATAAGTTGGTGAGAAAATGCCGTCTGCCCGCCATTCTATACAAATTGTGAAAGGTATAACTTAATCCTGCGACAGACTAGCCTTTGTCTAAGAGATGATCCACTTCACAATATTGATTTCTGGATAAGCTTCACTCAATGGGACTCATAGTCCTTGGGGGAATTTTACTTTTTTTAACGTACTATAAATTAATCAGCCAACCCCTTAGCCGTAAAAGTATCGACCAGCAGTCAAAAAGTTATAGTTTTTCTAGCCGACGTCACCCCCTAACTTTTGCAATCAATATTTGTTACATTTATCCGCATGTATTTACATAGTTTTTGCTCTTTTATCCACCCACAGATACCAGCATTAAGTAAGAAATACAATTTTTAGTGTCTCAGCCAATGTTTATCATATTTAGCGTGCAATTACCAGACCATATCACCTCACGTTTAAGAAGCATTTCCAACTACCAATACTACGTAGACCTTTTTAAATGAAACACAAAACTGGAGTCTGTTGATGGGCTTCCTC
>JBDFRD010172868.1:0-12108 GCA_039654405.1 Bullina lineata | reverse complement strand
GGGGGGGACAGCTCAAGGGGAAACTTCATGGGTTAGATAAAATGTGGATAACATCAACTTTTCCTTTTTTATTCTTCTTTTTTATTGTATTTGCTTTACATAGCCTATGAAATTCTTTATTCATTTTTACATTCTCCAAACATGGAATACCTTTGTTATTTCTGTATTTTGTCGGCTTTTTACACAGTCAGTTGCAAAAGATGTGATAATGGATAAAACCTCCCATATTTTACAGGTTAACAGACACACACATGTATTGTTTCAAATCATTTTGCTTTTAGTGAAAATAGATACGATACATAAAGTACAACAAATAAGTACACTTATATTATCCGTAATGTGATCTAGTGTCATCTGTTATTGTTATGCGTCATGGTATTTAAACCAGGATAAACTCTGGCTCTTTGGGCTTTAGAAGCCTTAGAGGAACATAACATTTTGAGCCCCGCGAAGGCCGTGACCTACTTTCCCTTCGCTTCCGCAAACAGCTCAGCCAGCTGACCCTCGCGCTACCTCTCAAAGACAGTTGAAGTGTACCCCATGACTACAGATGCATGCTGAGCCTTGGGAAAATGGGAGTTTCCACTAACTTTGCAGTTTTCTAGGTCAGGAAATCCCTTTGGTCATTGATAAAGGTCAATCTAAATTTAGACTCAAATATTTCCCGATGATTACTATTAAAGTAAAGGGGTGTGTACGGTGAGACCCAGCGATGCATTTTGACATGTTGTGCGGGGGGAATGTTATCAACGCAGTACTGAATCAAAAGTAAAAGTACTATTTTATACTTTGTGAGAAAGATAAAGTATTATGGGAAGCAGACTGTTCATTTATTATGAAAGGTTCATCGTCATTAATGCATTTCAGGGTCTAGGCCACGGACATGTGATTCCCAACTGTGGCAGTTCCTTCTAGATGTCCCAAAACAAAATTTTACTGATGCTGAAATGTAGACCTATGTCTCCTGATGAACTCAATGAGTTCTATTCTTAGTCACCTCCGGTATCTAATTTCATTGTAAGGGCCAACTGAATTCGCTGCCTTATTCCTCTCATGCCATGTTTCACAACATAATCTTATCACTGAAATTAGTATACATGGATCAAGCAGGTCAAATACTACGCCGTGCTTTTTTGTGATATGAACTTCATGGAGAAATTAGCAGGTTTCAGTTTTTTTTAATTGGCAATGATTCGCAATACTTTCGAAGTATTTTGTCATCCTTAAAAAAATCATAAGCTGTTATTTGAAAAAACAAAATGTATTTTGACTCATATGCAATTATGAACAATGTGTCAGAACTTAAGAATTGGGATTGATAATACAGGCCTGAGCAGTTGGGTAAGGAATTCTAGCTGGTATAAGTGTACTTCATTGACCACTTGACGTAACTAGGGTTTAATGACTACATAACTACCTCTCCCATAATACCATGAGTGTTTACTGAAGACTTTAGTTTAATACCGGTACCAGTAATGTTGGATGCACAACTCATTTTCATAACTGGGCCTTGTTCTTTTTTTTTGTTTACTATTTATTTTACAAGTTTTAATTGTCAGATTATATAGAAATTATAAAAGGCTGAAAGGAGAGATGTATATTTATGTTGAGGTGCTATCCAGGTCCTTAATTTTGTTATACTATGCAAGTTGCTAACTTGGACCCGTTGATTTTATTTTATGTTTGAGGGCATTGTTCCTTTTTTTTAATATATTTTCTTAGTTTTGATAACAGAGTTTGATTTTCCATGTGGAAGGACCTCTATGCTTTTTTCTTTTTAATTTTTTACTTCCGTAGATGTGCTGAGAAAAATAGATGTACCGTATCTCATTTTCTCTTGAGAAGAGTATGCCGTGACTGCTATACCAGGATATGAAGTGGAGATAAGCATCAAAAACAAATACATGTACGTCTATACATATTATATATGATCACATACATGCATACAAAAAATAACACAACAGTAGGCAAGTGCTGTTGTCCAGGCAAAATTTCTAAATTTAGAAAAATTCTACCCATAAAATTCTCACTCTCTATCGGACTGCAGGTCAGACTAGTTCCAAACATATTGACCATGTCTTTCCTTTGGGATAAAACTTAGAATGACTGAGAGTGGAACGCGCCCCTTGGCAAAGCGTTGTTTCTAAGAGGCTACCCTGGCAAAGCAGCCCTATAGCTGCTTCGATCATCTGTGAGACTAAAATTAAAAGAGCCCTACACATACGTTGTTCACCCAACATGGTCATAGATCTAACACCCATAGTATTATAGACGTTAATTCAAGATCCATGCATTGCATAAAACTGTGATAAAAGCTATTCTGTGTGTCCCTCTTTCTTAAAACCTTATGTCATGTATCTGTAAAACTATAATAAGAAATTTATGTATTTGTGTCAGTTTGTTTGTCCAATACATCAATGTTGAGTTGCATCTCTAATAGTTATTAGAATAAGGTGTGTGTGTGCGTGTGTAACGTTATACATGTACGTGTATTGTTTGGTGCATCAGTTTAATCGAAGAATGTCTTTCTTCTGCTTGTGCCGATAACCATATATATTTTGCAGAGAATCAAGGCCAAGTTTTTCTTATTACATTAAGAACAAGAATGGCAGCATGTGCATTGATATCATGATAAGTGGTAGTGTTGAGGGCATCAATTTTTTTCTTTTTTTTTTGTGCGTGTGTATATCTGTGATTTTGATAGCAAGGATGGATTTCTGTGAAAATGTGTGCATACTGTACAACTTTGCACATATGCACTTGGTTGTGTTGGGTACATAGCTTAAAACAAAACTGACTATTTACTGAATTGTTTTCATTTGTTTCTTGCATTGTGCCATGCTACACTCTTGTAATAAGAATAAGAGTTTTTTAAATTATTTGTACGGATTTTTTTTTTTATGTGCTTGTCTGCAGTGTGCCTCACCGTATAAGGTGGGAAAATAAGTAGGCTACATTGCATGTAACGTAAGTACTGCGTAACAAATATCCTAAAGTATCAGTTGGTAACAATTAAAAAAAAAGTTACACAAGTTTTCTGTTTTCTAAGATGAACACACAAAAGTGAAAATTATACAAGATAGAGACGAGAAAGACTAAAACTAAAAGTAAAATATAAAGAACAGAAGAATACGAAGAAAGAAAAAAGTTGGGCGGAAGAGACTGCTTTCCTTATACTTATATCGACAATGTTCTCAAGTTTTAAGCATCCCTTTGGCTTATATTTGCGCAATTTTTCTTATACACTTCTACTACACATGTATAACGGTAGGCTTACTGTACAATTTTGATCTGTAGAGGCGAACATGACACAATTATCATTGAATCCAAACTCGGTTTTGACTTACTTGACTTAATCCTCTTTGTTCCCGGTGGAGCACATGGCTGCAACCACTGCATCCCAACATACACAGTTCTGAACGATTTTCCTCATCTGGTTCCATGTTTTTGCCTCATCTTCTGTGCATTTTCTCCATATTTTCTTTCGTCTTCCAATTTTTCTTTTCCCGTGTGGATTCCAGTCCAGTGACTGTTTTGTGATGTTATTTTGAGGTTTTTTCAAAGTGTGGCCAATCCAACCCCGCTTCCTCTGCCAACTCGGGTCTGCCTACCTTTTTTGCGTGTTTTTTTTACCAAGTGCTGATGAAAACAATGTCAATCTTTAAAAACTTGGGAGCAATAAAGTATTTTTTTAACATTTCTACAATAAATAAGAAAATATATATATAGATGTCTAGAACTTTTCCTTGAAAAAAATTGTAAAAAAGCCACAGTACGCATGCAAAGGCATAACCCATTGGAGTTCTGATATAACTGAGCCATTGCTACATAAAAAGCTGTAGAGGAAGCAATGTTGTTGTTTTTTTAAAACAGCCTGTCCAACTATTATTTAACATGTATAATAAATTAAATAACCTTAATCCTGCAGCAAACTTCTAAGGCTCAAAGTGTCCTAGCCAAACAAAACTGGAAAAAATGCCAACTATTTATTTTCATGTATCAGTAGGCCTATCATGTTTGTGTGGGTTTGTTTTTTTTTTTAATCTTGTGAAATGTTGATGAATGTTGCTGGCTGCTTGAGCATGTGATTGTCTCTCAGTTAGTCTCGGACCTAACTTTAGGATTTGCAATATGCTGTGTATTCTTTTACTTTTAGATACATTTTGTCTTCCTTCAAAGTCTGAATGAAAGAAATATAGGTAGGAATGCCACGTTTCTTTAGATATTTTCTTAATCAAAGGGTAATTAAGTATTGGGAGCACCATCAACTAAGGAGATTATTAGACAATCTGGGGATTGTGCATGTGTGCTTTTTCAAAAATTCAAGCATAATTTTCCGTTCTACGAATGGAACGTATGCGTACATTGATGGATTGAGAGGTGCGCACCCGTGAGTTGGTGCGTCGCTACAAACAGAGCAATTAGAGAAAGTGGGCTTAAAAGAGGAAGCAGTTCATTTTGAAATGGCCTATCGATTTTTCCATTTTTTCTTTTATTATTTTGTGGGTTTTTTTGTCAAATTATAAACAAACCAAACATTATTTTGGGTAAAGATGCTTGCCACAGACTGCGGTTTGTAGGTCCCAATCAACATGCCAATTTTGACAGCTTTTCATTTCATCGTTTTTAAGCCCATAGTGCCACAAAGTTTGGGGCTTAGCTCCATTATAATAAGATTTATATTCTTGTGCAAAATTGATTTTTGAGACATCATAAAGCAAACAATCATGTAGGCAACTTGACTGACCAACACATAGACGTCTATATGTGTATTGCGTTTTAACTTGCATTTACATGTAGTTGCAGAAGCATTAAAACATAAA
This sequence comes from Bullina lineata, assembly GCA_039654405.1. Lineage (NCBI taxonomy): Eukaryota > Metazoa > Mollusca > Gastropoda > Bullinidae > Bullina > Bullina lineata. The sequence goes on along the minus strand of JBDFRD010172868.1, from coordinate 7,285 downwards.
TATAGATGTCTAACTGTTGAATGAGTGCACCACATCTTCAGGATTTCTTGCCTGTGTTTGACATTGATAGAATGTTTGATCTGCAACTCCTTGAAGAAAATGTATTTGGCCTCAAAACTACAACTCAGGCTTTTTGTGTTTGCAGGCTTCACTTGTGGCTGAATGAATGGGGGAGTAAGAGATTTTTCTTGCAACTGAAACTTGCCGTTGCTACTACATTGTACCGATAATAAAATAGTGAACAAAATTTTTTTTTTTTTTTGCGATCCAAGACAGATAATAAGCCTCCGGTTTAATAAATCCATGATTACATACAGTGTATTATATACAGTATATGCTTTTTATATGCGACGTATTTTCTACAAGAGGGGTCGCTTTCTGTATTGAAGGGTTAGTCACTATTGAAACAAATCGTATTGTATAACACTATCAGGCTAATCGGAAACTGAGAGGTATTTACTGATGCAGTTTTGTCTGGAAACTTATTGGATTGAGCTTCCCCGGCTGTAAGTCAAAGGTAACATAAAGCTGTGCCCGATGACATTTTTACTGCACTGTGCAACCAGTCATAAAGTCTGCAAGGCATTAGGATGCACATTATTAAATATTATTAAATTAAATAGAATGATTTAAACTATTTTCTTGTGATTTAGAGTTATGTTTAATGGGTTTTTTTTTATTCCTCATACATGTATACTATGTGTATCTTCACAAGTCGTGGGTTATGAGAGTACAGCTGTATCTTTTTGATTGCAGTGTCATTTCAATATTCACATTTGGTTGGATGCAAATGCTGCGTCTCCAGTAAATAAAATTATTTGTAATGAGGATCTTTTTAAAAACTGGTCTGAAATTATTTTTTTTATTCTTTTGTGCCTTTTCTTTGTCAGTTGAGTGACTTCATTTTTCATGTCGTGTGTTTCGTTTTTCGATGTGTAAAAAAATGGAATGGACTCGTGGTTTATGGGTCCTAATACTTTGTTAGAATGCCAGATCATTCTTTCAACAAAATAGACCCATGATAAAGAATAATACTAAAGTTCCTTCAAAGCCAATGAAGGCCAGAGGACGCCAGTCTTTCGTAAGTTTACTTCCCCAGCACAATATGCCGGTACCCAATTCGCACCTGGGTGGGGAGAGGAAATATGGTGTAGTGTCTTTCTCAAGGATACAACACAGTCACATCCCGGATTCGAACCCTGAACTCTTGGATTAGGAGTCCAATGCTCTAACTTTTTGGCCACCGCGCCACTATGTTAAACAAGAATGCTTAACACATATGACACTTTTGAAACCCAGTAAGACTCGAGATCAGGCAGGTTACAGGACTTAACCGATTCTATCATGTCCCATTCATAATACATATATGTAATACGTCAAAAATACACAAGAAAGCAACAAAGAAATGGAGAAAGCCTGTACTGTTTTAGTACAAATTTTAATAATTGAAAGGATGCACAACAAGACGTACACCCGTCATTTTTTTTTTAGTTTGTTTCTTTTTCAATGTTTTTATCACAGTTACTTTTTTCTGTACATTACTTATATCTCATACTTGACAAATCACTACAAGCTTGCAGACAATTCTCAAAGCAGTTAGAAAGGAATAGGTTTCAAATTTGACATAATGTGAGAGTAGTTTATAGCTAGGGAATATGTGGGAGGACTAGCACTAACGGAAAGTTCAGCCACCTTACAACATACTCTACTCAAGACGCTCAACAGAACATGTGTGCAATTTAGCGAGACCATACTCTCTCAGAGACACAAGTCTGGACAAGTTAATGCAATAAAACATGTTAACTCCATTTTACAATCGAAGCCTGTAACATGCTTGGCTGTAAAGTCTAGTCTTATCAATACAAAGTATTACAAAATATGTATATATATTAAACTCAGAAAACAGGTTAAAAACCTTACTCTTAACATGCCATTGTGTCAACACTGCAACTGGGAGATTACATTCTTTCTGCTTAAATCAGAACTGCACGTTTCTGATGAAACCAAAGTATACAAATGCTAAGAGAGCTGACCAATTACTAAAAAATCACAACAATCACTTTGTATGGTGCATGTCTCCCCAGTTGCAAAAATATTGAATCGGCAATTTCGATTTAAAAATTCATTTGAAATCAATTTTATTCCCCATTGGATCTGACAATTGAAAATGTTATAAAAGAAGACAAAGCAAAAATAAACCTACTCTAGATCATTTGACACCGTGTGTTTGGGTAAAACAGGATAACTGAGAAGTTATTCCACTTGAATACATGTTCTGGTTCATGTTAATGATAGAAAGAAATCAAAGAATTTGTAGCATTCACACTCTCATCTTCAATCAAGTCAAGTCTCTTGTCCTGTTCCAATCAAGCAAATATATGTACATTCTTTAAAAAAAATCTCCCTCACAATTTAGCTAGTCTTATCAAGACAACATATATACAGAGTAACATGCAAACCAAAAACACCCAACAACTTGACACCTAAACCAAAAAATAAGGACAAGCAACCAAAACAGTACTGAAAACAACTGGAGGCAAATACTAGAAAAATACTACAAGAATGCCGGAGTCACTTTTTCTACAGGGAGTAGACAACAGCAAGAGGAGTGAAACTTTCCAGTCAGTTGTCAAGATCCAATCCAACAATAATTCCTACTGTCCCGAAGCTTCCATCTCCTCTCTGGTCCTATGCCAAGACCAGTGGGAGTAGGAAACAGCGATCACGTCTCCAGGAAGCTTGTCAAGCATTTCCACATTTGAATACACCAATTTTAAATAGAATTCCAGCACAGGTATGTTTCTGTACGAAAAAAAAATAATTAAAACCAACATTTGTTGAAACCCCCCACCACCACCCCCAATTCACATCACACATCGTTCCTCGTGAAATGATATATACTTCTCCACAGACATAGGCTAACATTATTCTCTGCGTTCAAACACTCAATATCTTTCTATCTCAAAAATATTGCATCTTCACACTCATACTTTACAGGACATTTGCTATTTCATGTGAGCAATTGGAAAATTTTCTGTGCTATATCTGAACCCGTTATTCGACATACTGAATTAGTTGGTACAGCTGAGATAGCTATGAAAGACCGACAACGGAGGGGGAGGATGGCAGGAATCGAGGGGGAAGTGCATTGACTGGAAGGATGATTCAAGGAATGATGAATATAGTTGGGCCAGCAGAGAATGAGAGGGGGAAAAAAACAAGGAGGTCACCTGCTGCAAACAACCTATGACTTGCTTATCAAACATGCCAATCCCATTCGAGGCTTGGAGTAATCGCAAACTGAACTCGCAGTAAAATGAGAACCCAAAAGAGTAATTTTACCGTGTACAAGAATAAAGCCAGAGAACGAAGAATGAAGCGGCAATGGATTTAAAAGCATATATATCTTGCGTCCTCGCTATGATTGCCCATAAACTGTAGTTTCTTACAGTGAACCTATAAAGTTGGCATGTCTGGCTTGTACATAATAACTGCCACTGATACAGTAGAAATTACTTTCTTCCCATCTTGGAACAGCCTTAATCTTCTTTTTTTTTCTAATATAATGTATGGAATAAATGGACTTTTACTCATTATAAACTCAACATTATCAAAAATATTTAATAAGGTGAGCTAAGGTTTTGTCTTTGCATTTATTTTTGCTTCGATTTCTTGTGAACCTATCCAACAAAGGAACAACAAGTACTAAGCAAAATGATAGGAAAACAGCTTATAGCCCTCTCCCATCTTGTACTTAACCCTTTGACTTCCGACCGCGGATTAAGCCACTGTTTTAGACCATTCTATCAAAAGATCATGACTTAAAAGTCCCATTACCCATAATGTATTACACCCGCTATCTTTGCAAATGGCTGTGCTCATGTTTTGTTGACATTCAGTGGTTTTTGAGTAATTTTTCTTTATTTTTATTATGAACTTTTTTAAGGTAACTTTTCTTAGCTTGTCATGCAAGTTGTGTGTTATATTTGAAATTTTTAATAATCTGCTGTTTTGTCAGTACAAAATGAACTGTAAACATTTTGCTTGATAATGTAATATTTATATAAAATAGGAATAAGCAAAACCAGATCGACATTGATTTTGCCAGCACTTGGTAAAAAAAAACAAACCCACAAAAAATACAATTAACTCCACCTTACATGATTACAATTCTTGATAACCATTTCAGATTTATATCAGTAGAGAGCCCATTCAATTCCCCACAAGAAAATGTATAGTTTTGCATACTTTTCTCCTGTTGATTTTTTTATGAATATAGCCTTTTTTTTCTTGAAATTTGGAAATAGTTGCGGAGGTCAAAGGGTTAATGTTACGAGATGCAGTAAACCAAATAATCCAATAAGATCAATAATTTTACTAAGAAAGTATGACCATACTGTTCATAATATGGAAGGGAAAAAAATTGGCAACAATCTCAACAACAAAAAATGTTCTTGCCCATTCCCCCCGACTCTCTTCCCCTCTCCAAAAGTTTTCCCCCGTGGAAACTTTTTGTCAGCCAGTAGGGGTAACATCAACACAACGCCCCCATTCATTCTAGCCAGTCTGTTTCCAAATGTGTCAGGTCTGTCCACAGCTGTAGGGGACAATCCTTAGCCCCAGTAAGCTGCCTTTGCTTAACTCAGGCCCCATCCAACGGTCACCATCACACACTACCCCTAGAAGGCTAAGCTTTGCTGCTGCTGTCGAGTGCGTGCAAGACAGTGGCGGGGACAAACAGAAATGTTTCATCTCTCTATCTCTCAAGATGACAACTGCTTCTTTGTCACGTCACGTCCATGGGGATGTCTTTGTTGAATAGGATGACAGACGTGTCTTCATGGTTTGGCCTGTGGAGAACACAAGAGTGTAATGATAGGACCTGGACCACCTAATTTCATGAAGACTTAAAAAAAAAAAAAGGAAATTAAAACTTTAAGCCCCAAAGATGGGTTAAACAAGTGGGGCAAAAATGAGCAGAGAAAAATAAACAAATCATATTATTTATCATATTCATGCAAAGATGTTATTAAATTAAAATATGCTAGGCTCAAATACAATAATCAAAAAACGCACATGATAAATAATCACATTTCACGAATCTTATCAATTTTACTTAAAAAAAACCCAGAAACATTAAGAACATTAACATCCCAAATATGGATGAAACAAGGGAGCAAGGGAGGGAACCTAGATTTAACCCCGCACCACACACTATAATTCAGCGGCTACAAAGTTACAGCCTTAACCCTTTAACTGCCAAATTCAGCGATCAACGAAAAGTGACATTTGCTCATTGCTGGATCCTCATTTCAGTCTTAAATATAAATTAATATATAACACTCACCTCTTTTCCCCACTACAATGAACAAAAAATAGGTTTGTTTTAAATCCAGTTTTTCTCACTATGAGATGGTTTTAAAAAATAGTGACTTTTGCTAGGATTCAACGACAGATAGTTGACAGTGAAAGGGTTAAACTATGAACTTGATTCAAAATCAGTGATCAGAACTAATTTTACTCAGCATCCATTTCACCAAGCATATATAAGGAAAACAAATTTGAACCAAAATATCACAAACAGCACCATCCTATCTTAAACAATTCTTTACGCAACATGTGACCACGTACCTGAGTATATCAAAATTGGTTGATGGAGGGGTAGTTGCAGTCACAGGAAGCCGGTAGAGCGTCCCAGACTGGCCTGATGAACTGAGCTTACTGCCCAAAGAGCGCGGCAGCTGCAAGCTACTTGCAGATGACACAGACAGGGTGCTGATGGTTGTGGATGTAGGGGGGCCGGTGATGGTGGAGGGCCCAGAGCCCGAGCTGGTGAGGAGGGTGGCTGAACTTGTGGGGTAGTTGAGTTGTAGAATGTTTGCTGCAGGAGAGGTTGAAAGCCCACTGGATTTGACTGGGGAGGATTCAATGTATGACACATATGCTCAGTTTATATAAAAATGCAGAGAGAAAGAAACAACGTCAAAATATCCTTGCTAAGATCTTCCTTTTCAAAAATTCTAGGCTCAAATACAATCCTCAAAAAATACACACAAGCTAAACAAAATTTTTTATTACATTGAATAAATGTGGTAATCATAAAGTCTGTTTAAAAAACAGATATGACAGCTAAGAGTTTGATCTTATTATGAAAAAGGCAGACTCAGCACACTTACCATGCGATGACAAAGGACCGTTTGTCTTGACTGGGTTCGATAAAAGGATGGTGGTGGCAGATGATAATGGTGCGTGTGAAGTGGATGTAATGGATGAACTATCTTGCTGAGGTGATAGTATGGACGATGACGCTGCTGTGATCTGAGGTAACACTGGTGCTGAAGCTGACTTGTGGAGCAAGGAGATGGAGGGTGAGGAAGACAACACAGAACTCGCAATGACCGGCAGCTTCGTGAGGAGCGTACCGTCAGACTGTGAAACCTTGGAGGAGGAAGCAATAGCGCTGGCTATTGTCTTTCCATTGCTGCTGACAACTGTTGGTGCTCCACTGGAGCTCTTGGTGCTCACAGAGAGCGTGAGCTGCTGCAAACTTGTCTTACTGCCCACAGGGGAGGCTGCCACGGAGCTCAGTGCTCCAGCAGTGGTGCCTTCGAGCACAGACTTGGCTTTCAGGCTTGGAGACTTCACCAGTGCCCGAACGGCAAACTCGGCTCCTGCAGAATCCAACGTAAAGCGGGAACCAAGCTCACTGGGGGTGAGTGTGGGTTCAAGGTCCAATGTAATGGCTGTGTCATGGTCCTCCTCTGTGAGCAGCTTTTGTTGCTGTTCCCTCTGCATGGCCAGGAGTTGCTCTCGGTGACAGTGGAAGCTCTCCATGTCAAATTCTGACGACGAGCTCCTCCCGAAAAAGCCACCTCCAAAGCCACCGGCACCACTGGGGCCAACCGAAGGAGAAAGTCTACCTTCAACAGGTGGGGGAGTTTTGGGTCTGTAATGGGGACTGCAAGAGAGAAAACAATTATCTTTTTTTTTTACAGTTTAGAGTTTATAATTTCACTAAATTTATATTAAAGCAAGACGGCAGAATTTAAGGTCAGTCTTTTAACTTGCTTAACTTAAAGAGTGCTTGCGGCGTCAAGAAAAAAAAATTGGAACAGTGACTGAAAAATAATTCATTGGGAAGGATTTGGAAATGAATTCCTGACATGTTAAGCTTTAATTTGATACATAAGGTGTCCAATTTGGTGCATCAGACCTGCCAACCCTCCAATCCAACTTTCAGGGAGGCAAGGTTCAAAAATGAGGGAGATTGGGTCATTTTCAGGGA
>JBDFRD010172758.1:0-12112 GCA_039654405.1 Bullina lineata | reverse complement strand
CCCCGCCCAACCCATATAAGGAAACATAAAATAGGACCCTAACCCTAAATTTGTTGGGTTTCTTCGTTTGTGTTTTTTTTTTTAGTGCATGCTCAGAAAAATGGTAGATTCATGATAAGGTAAAGAAAAAAGCAAAGGGGAGAAAAAAAAAGGGGGGGGGGTGTGTTTAGATCTACCCTACATAAAGTGAAGTATGGGGGGTTACAATATATAAATATATCTAGATACCAGCCAGTAGACTAGCCAAAAAAATAATAATATAATAATCAGGACCTCTTTTTAAAAAATCTCTTTTCTTTTGTTTCATTTCCCAAGATTGCATCTCTCCGTTTCTAAGATTAAGATTTAAATCTCTTTGTGCTTTTTTTTTCTTTCTCTTTCTCTATTTCTTTCCATCTGCCTGCTTCTCTTCTCTCCCTCTATTTTTCTATTTTTAGTGTTTCTTTTCTCTTTCACTTCATTTTATTGTAATTTGTACGTCTTTCCTTTCTCACTCTTTCTTTCTCTCTCGCTTCTCTGACTGTATTTTCTTGACCTCTTTGTTTTTATTATTCTCTCTGACACAATAGCTGGACAAATATGTTCACCAAACGGCCCAAAGTGAAGTAACTTGATAATACAATAGGACAGCTCATGTTAGGCCTACCTGTTGACAGTCAATTAATTTTTGCTTGTTTACATCGTCTGCGAGGTCAAAGAGAGGAAACAGCTGAGAGTTGAAAATGATATCTCTAAAGCAGGAGACTATATACCGCTGTCGGTACATTTTGTGTAACTTTCTTAGCAGAAGAGTTTGTTTGGAAATTATTTTCATGATCCCAAATAGGACACTTGGACAACACTACAACACAGAAAAATGGCAGATTCAAGTGACACAGGATCCGTTCAGAGTCTGCAAACTGAAACTGCAAATGACAAAAAAGACACAGCAAACCGATTTTATGCCTTGTATTCATTTTATGCTAACAGGTAATCTAGATTCACTCTCTCAAATTCTAAGGCCAACCAATGCCAATCGCCCAATGCATTGAATTCTAACCCAGGGCACAGGTTTTGACTTTGACAATAGGATAGGCCTATAATTTTATATCAGTACAAACTACATGTATCAAGTACATTTTCTCTAATCTATAATAGATAGCTTCCTATAGATCGATCTATATATATCTAAATCTAGATCTAGTTTAACTAGGAATCTAGTAATGGTAGGCTACTGAAGTAGACCTAGTAGGCTTGGATATGCAACTGTGCAGGCATTGTATTAGTATTGTCATTGAGGCATAATATATATAGTCCGTAACTGGTGTTACTTCCATTTAAGTTGGAACCACAAATTACGCATTTTGATTTCAAGTCAATAAATGACAGTGGAATAAGTTGGAAGTTGAGTCTAGTGTGCTTCCATATATAACAGCGTGTATGGCAGTAGTGACACAGACTATCGTGTCTGTCTTGTTACAGTTACCAGTACAGCCTCATCCCTCAATCCTCAAGCAATACAATGATGAATCAAAAGTAAAAATATGCGTTGGGACTGGAAACATCGCATTTAAGTTGTATTTTTTTAGGAAATTTAGTATCTTAGTGTCTGAGGTTATTAGTTTGTGTAGGCTATATTTTATAATAAAATATCAGTTGTCTGTCTCGGGTCCTGCTGGGTCTAGATAGCCTACTGCTATTAACCATATCCATGGAAAATTTACTTTTTCTCCAGAATATTGGTTTTAGTTTTTTTTTATTGCTGCTTAATGGAGGTTTATCACTTACAGATTTTTATTTGAGATTGTTACATTTAAAAATATTCATGCATACAAGGTGGTAATGTCTAAAAAAAGGAAATTTCCTCTTTGGCGTCATGATTTCATTTTCTGTCATTATTATTAGTGACATGTGGTTTAATGGATGGCAATTATTTATTTATGTTTTTATTAGTTTTTTATTTTATAAAATGCTGAGCTCTATTGGAGATGAGCTATAAAATTGGAGATCCTGTGTGTATGTTAGGCAGGTTAAAGATCCCTTGACAGTGTAAGATCTTACAAGAGTAGGCAAGTGCCACTGTCTGTGCAAAATTTCCAAATTTCACAATTCTACCCATGAATGTCTCACTCTATCTGGAGTGCAGGTCAGACTAGTCCCAAACGTATTGACCATTGTCTTTCCTTTGGAATAAAACTAGTATTTGCAAAGTAATTTATTTTTCCTTTTTTTCCTTTTTTTTCTGTTTTCTTTTAAAATTAAAAGTAATTTTATATTCAACAGAGTATGTAAAGATGAAGAGGTAACAGTTGAAGGAAGTGTAAAGACTAATGCAGATGCAGAAGATGGCAGTTCAAGGTAATTTATTTTCTGATTTTATTTGTTTTATGCATATTATCACAAAAAATGAATAAAGTTGCATAGATTATAATTAAAAAACTAAATAGATAGCTTTTAAACTGTTCACTTTCTGTATAGTGCCTTTAAGCTAGTACTTCTTGTCATTATATTAATATCTAAATATTCATATTCCAAAGTGGAAAACCAATCCATATTATGCATGACAACACAATATTGCAGAAGGAGAGAGAAAAATATTTCATTATAATGCTTGCCTTTCTAGTTTGAGCGTAGCGGCAACCAACTTGTCAGCAGCCACTGAGACAGATCTGAGAAAGTCACTAGCAGTCAGACTGAGTCGCCAGTCAAGAAACCCAGGAGAAGGAAAATTTTGCTCCATGGGCTTGAGGTAATTTTGCTGTTGTTGTTGGTCATCAATTTCTGTGCCATATTTTGTGTTCATGAGGTGTGTTTTGACCACATAATATTTTTGTTATGATAGGAGCTTTTATACCACTCATAGGAAGGATATTTCTGAAAGAATGTAATTTTTTTTTATGGTATATCTTGATTTTGTTCTTTTTAAAAACAAATTTTGTTGAAGGATTAATAACAATAAATGAATATTAATAAGTGTGGTACGATTGATAAACTTCAAGTCAGATCTATTCCAAATATTTTAAATGCAATCAGACACAAGATTAATTAACACAGAATATTGATAGATAAATAAATGCAAAATGCTGAAAGGCTGAAAGCTTTCACAAACATCTAATGTTATGCATTTAATTTATATTGAAAAAAACGCTCACCCATTTGTCTTTCAGTTTTGCAAATGAGACATCTACATCCGCATCATGCTACTATTGCATCCTGGAATCTCCATTTGACAACTTGGGGTTTGACCACGTGGCCAGTGACGGAAAGACGGCAGCTCCCTCGGACAACAATCAATTTGTGCTGTGCTTCATCTCTTTTCAAGAAAGTTCCTTAGATCCGTATCCTTATCAGCTTCATCATGATGATTTTCATTGTTATTTCAAACTTTAAAATGTGGCATAGTGGCCGAATAGGTAGAATGTTGGACTCCCGATCCAAGGGTTTGGGTTAGACTCTAGGTGAACGTGTGTCCTAGGGTACCAGCATCTGCTAGGAAAATAAACCTATGACAGACTAGTTACTTTGTGCCTTTTTTTTTGGATGTGACAAATTGTTGGTACTCAGGTTGTATAATAATAATCATCTCTTGCCGAGACAACGATGCACATCTAAAGTAAGAGATCGAAAAGTCAACCTTGCTCTGATTGGTTTGAGCAAGTTTTTTTCTTCCCTTTAATTTGATATTTGGATGTTGTATTTTGAAATTTAAAAAAAAAGGAAATACATTTTTGTTAATGATTTTGTTTATAGGATATTTTAGATAGAAAAATAATTCATGTTTTTATAGTAATTACTTATTGCACTGCAATGTGTTGGTCTTTGTATTGCAACATCGTATATATAAAATATCTAAATATTGTTTTCAGGAAATTAAATTATGTATATTGATAAAATTGATAACAGCTCCTGATGGCTTTTACGTGCCAGTGTAAGTTGAATTCATAAAGAAATCATCTGTAGAAGGAGTAGAGTTTTAAGCAATATTCTTTAACACATTACCAGCTTTCGTTTAGAACTGGAGCAGTTTACACAAGGGCTTATGCCTCTCATGGATAAGGAGGTGAGTAAATCAGAGCGTGAAGAAAACAAAATTATGAGGAGAAAAGCAATTGTGTGACCAATACATTTTATACATAGCAGTTTTCCTAGTTTTTAATAATTTGTATTCTGCATTTTGAATATTAACATTAAATACCGTTAACATTTTATTATAAGAAAATAATTAAAAAACAACAATAGGTTTTTTTACCCATGATTTTGTCCCTCCTCCCTTCATTGCCTGTGTTTTCCCAAACCCATACATCTCCTTCTTTCCCACTGGAAATTAATGAATTAATTATGTGACATTGACATCAACATTTAGACACAAGTAAATTAGTGGCATTTGGTTGACAAGAAAAAGGCCAGTTCAATGAGACTTGATCCTTCTGCATGATTAAATTTGACACCAGTTTGTTCAGGTCATAAGGTGAATATAATGGCTATTTTCCATTTTTTTTTAAATCTGTTTGTTGCAATTATAAATCTAACAATTTCTAAATTTTGAGTGGAGTTGAAAAATTAACTGCAAATCAAGCTGTTACTGTGCATATTTCGTTTAACTAGACATTGATAGTAACAGTGCATATGTATTAGAAATATGGTCTAAAATCATAAGATCCTAGCGTCTACCACTGTCAAAATTGAAGTATTTTAATGAGGACACTTTAAAATCTGGTATGAGCAAATTCCTTTCAATCAAACTTAGTGAAAAATGTTTTTGGATGCAACTTTCTTTTTTGTTGTTAATAAAGTGGATCTTGCCTGTTGCTATTACTAATGTAAAATTGTTTCTGCTTTACTTTTGAAAAATTTGAATGTTTATAAGTTGGTTTCTAGTAGACTTGGAAAATTATTTACTCCTTTGACATTCAGATATTTATACTTCATTTGTAGACATCAATGTCAGTCATTCTTTATAGTATTTGGTGTGGCTTTTAGTAAGTTGGCAGTCTGAGAAAAAAAAAGGCAGTGAATATTTAAATAATGTTAGCCACTGATGGAGAACAAACAGAGGATTACCAGGATTACAATTATAGCTCACAACTATTGCTTTCAGGTTTACTTCCTTTTTGCTAGTTTTGACTTTTTAGAATTTATTTTCAAAGTTCGTACTTTCTTTCTTCTGTAGTTCATAAGGTCACTCATTCTCTCTATCCATGTATGATAATATTCATACTCCGATCTACATAATCATAAATTTAGAGATGGTACAATTTTATTTAATGTTTAATATGATCTAATTTTTTGTTACCATTTTATATGCTATCAATGCTGTACTTTTAATTTTTATCGTACAATTATTTACTCATAGTTCAATTTTGAATTCTACGGAGCTGTCATTAATACGAGAAAAAAAAAGAGTAGTCTTGGTGACATTTTTTTAATATATCGCAAAGTATGTGTTCATTTTAGATGATGATTTCTTTCTAAAATATGGTTCTCATCATGTTTTACTGAGGATTGTTATGTATATTCCCCAAAATACCATACCAAGAAGTCCAATGATAAATTTCGATAAATGAAATATTGGAGTGCATTTCCTTGTTCACAATGAATATTTTAAGATTTTGTCTTTACTTTGACATCCATGAGATCATAATGATTAAAACTGACTGAGAAGACAGAAAAATCACTGTAGTTCGGAAATCTTTTTGAGCCTATTTTTTTTTTTTCAAACTAGAATAGTGCTTTCTCAATCTTTTTAATCCCAATTTACATATGCACAAGTAGAAAAAAAAGAAAATATATTACTTATATAATATAGTTTTCATTTTTAAGAGAAATCTATGAGAGAGGTATTACTGTTATAGTACAGAGGAAGAACTTCCTAGAACAGGCCAACTCATGAAAGCTTAAGAGAAACAGTGGAGGAATAAGATACAGTTATTTAAGAATTTTCCTGAAACAATTCTCGTGCTTCTAAGCATTTTAGTTCTGTAATCTGAAATGGCTGTTCAACCAAACAGGAAACCTTCAGCATTCGGCTTGGTTTTAGTTTGATCATCAATGGAAATGTATAAGAAACAAAGAATGGGCAGTATACACTAACTACATACAATGTAGACATTTTACTAATGGGACAGAAAGATGGAACTCCCAAAACCTGTTTGTGAAATCCTCCATATGACACTTTGGCAACTTTGAGTACGGGACAGAAAAGACAGTGGACGATTGATTGTGTTTTCTTGAAAAAAAAAAAAAAGAAGAAAAATGCAAGTATGGTATTTTGGGGAATTCTTGAAAGTATTACTGGGAATAACTGAGCATGACTTCTAGTTGAGATCCCTCTGCACACAGCTTGTCTTGGCTGGCCCCACCCCTCCCTCCGGCGAGTCCGATCTCGCTACTCCTTCTACTTCTTCCTCCCACAGCCAACAGGTAAGACTGACATGGGGATTTTGTGTGTCATGTCTGTCCTCACTTTACATTGATGTTCGTGTTCTCTATCTGTCTGTGTGGTTTCCGCACACTTGTATTCAATGTATCTAGAAGAGAAAGACTCGGGTATGAAAAGATTAAGGACAAAAGAAAAACAATAGCAGATCAGTGAAGTTTCAGAAAAAATATTGTCTTTCTCTTCTCTTCTCAGCCAAATTATTATTATTATTATTATTATTATTATTATTATTATTATTATTATTATTATTATTATTATTGTTGTTGTTGTTTTTGTTGTTGTTGTTGTTGTTCTTCTTCTTCTTCTTCTTCTTCTTCTTCTTATTATTATTATTATTATTATTATTATTATTATCATTATTATTAATTTGTTCTTCTATTTCTGGTTGAGGAAGCAAAAAAAATATAGGTCTTCACTGTTGTTGTTGTTATTTGTATTTGTGCCTGCAGTTTATTTGTCATTTATAGTTGTAGAAGCAATATACAAATGTATTTTTTAAAATTGATAACTGCACTGATAAACATGTAGTTGATGTTTTAGCGCTTTCAACAGTTATTTTAGCTTTGTGCTTTCTTATTTTACACCTGACAGCTTTTGAAATATTGTCCCTAACACAATATGATAATTTAATAAAAAATCCTTATTGGGAACAGACAAATACAATATTTAACAATGATGATTGATACGGGTATTCATGATTTTATCATATAATACAAAAATAAAAGTTTCTGCTGACAGTAACAGTATTCACGAAGAAGTGCATCAAAAAAGGCATGCTATTCTTTGTTTTGAAAAAAGCACAGTGAAGCATCTTGACAGTTACATAAGATTTTAAAATGATGCAAGCATGAATTTACATCCTCATCTGTCGTTACTCATCTGTTAGCACACAGAAACAGTTTATGAAGTCTGCAGTGCTACCATGCTTTAACATTGTTGGCAGAGCGTTAGCTCATTGTTGTAAATAATCTCCTGCTGTGTCAATGCATTAGGAAACATGAGTGCTTCTGTGTCTTGTGGTTCAAAACACTTTGAGAAATGTCTTTACTCTGTGTATGGTGAAAAGCCTGGCACAATTTTAACCCATTCAGTGCCAGCTCTCTGTGTAGCTGATTCCTAGCAAACACTTCATTTTTTTCTTAATGGAATAGTGAGAAGATCTTAATTTTAAAAAGCCTATTTCAAAGTTCTTTTTGTTCATTACAGTGAGGAAAGTAAGTGGGATTATGTTAATTAATATTAAAGACTGACAGCGAATTAACATCATTAATCTTAGCTATTAGCAAACATTGCTTTTCGTTGATCGGTGAATTTGGCAGTGAAAGGGTCAATGGTTTTGTGTCCAATATGTTTTTTGTTGTTGAAGCAAACAGAGAAGAAATCTCCCCTACTCACCAGGAGCTCCCTCTGTTAAAATTGTGTATTCAAATTTAAATTTCCTTCAGATGCTTATTTTTATGCGTACATTTCTCCTTCCCTCCTTCTCCTCCTCCTCCTCTTCCTCCTTTTCCTCCTCCTCCCTATCATCATCTACCCTATCATATTTCCACATCGCACTTACTGATTGTTGTCAGTGAAATGCTTGTCCTTTATCAATAGTCACAAGGCTTATTTAGTGGGTTTCTCCTCCATCATTAAGGATAAATCTGACGCTATGTCATGTGTGGTATGTGAAGTGTTGTTACTAAGTGAGAAAGCATCATCTCGTCTCAGAGATTTGAATAATGAGTAACATTATCTGCCATCTGATATTTGTCTTTTCCTAAATGTTCTTTGTGATTTTTACATAAATACATTCAAACTGGAGCTTTGTGGATAATTAGCTTTATTGCTGTACTATTTGATTGGTTTTCTACTGAGCTATTTATGATAATTTATTACGTTCTGTTAAAAAAATTACTTGATTGGAAAGGTAACATTCTTACAATAAATAATTGTAAAGTAGCAAACACAACCGATTGAAGCTATCCTGTAAAAATGTGTGTATTTTTACGGGATAGCTTCATTTGACTGTGTTTGCTACTTTGCATTTTTCAACTTCCCTGCAGCTTTCATTACCTTTTTTAAAATGAATAATTGTGCACCATCAGCGCCAATGGATTTGGTGCATGCTTTCAATTTTATAAATCTATAAATTCTTGAATTAATAAGTATATCAGTAGAATTCAGTACATAAAACTCATACACTTGATCATGATTGCGAGATTGTTTTTCTTCTTCACAACATTTCCATAACTTATTGGTTTGATGTTGCATCCCACCCTCCGTTGCATCTTGCTAACTATCTCAAGGTAGCCTAAAATACAGCGCTCACCCTTCATCAACGTCACTGTTTCTCCTCATGTTTCTTCAACGTTCTTTTTCCTGCCATGGCTAGTTGACGCAAGTGGGGTCTGGCATCAGCAGCTATTTGGAGCAGTGGCCTTCCAAAGTCCTTGGTTTCCTCACACGCACCCTGGTTTGCATCGGGCCTCATGTACAACAGCTCATCCACAGTGTAAGTTCTGCCATTACTGGTACTAAAATGCACTAAAGTCCTTATACAGCAGCACAGTTGTGATTTAGATGGCGCGGTGGCTGAATGATCAGAGCGTTGGACTCCTAATCCAAGAATCCAGGGTTCAAATCCTGGAGGTGACCGTGTTGTGTCCTTGGGAAAGGCACTTTACACCATGTTTCCTCTCCCCACCCAGGTGCGAATTGGGTACCGGCATATTCTGCTGGGGAAGTAAACCTGCGTCAGACTAGTGTCCTGTCTAGGGGACGAAGTAAAAATCATGTTCCGCTTCACGCTACTAAAACTAGGATAAGCTCCGGCTGTATGGGCCTCATGGCCTTGAAGGAACTTATTACTTACAGTTGTGATTTATATATAATATACATCATATAATATTAGAATATTAACTGTTTTAAGAGTTTTTGTTCTGAAGCTCATGGTTCATTATCTTACTTTGAAGAAATGCTCATTTTGCTACAAAAAAAAAAAAAGAAAACGACAAAAATGATAATCATACTTAGTAGAGATTTACACACAGTATAGTAGAGTTGAAGATTGTTCAATACAACTTAAGTGCTTCATTAATGTACAAATGCTTTAGGTAGTATGAAGAAAGAAAAGCGATTGTATGTTTTGAGTTCTTGTAAGCGGACTTCACTTTTTCAGGCCTTACTGAATGCCAGCTTAGAAATTAAAGGTGCTACTGCAGATCAAGAGGAAGACATTCGACGGTAAGAATCATAATTGTGCAACTTAGAATTATTTTGGTTATTACATGTGTGGCAATTGATGTCTCCGAGAAATTTAAATATGAGACTGTAACAAAATTCACCAGATAAATTAAGTTAAGAATGGTTTTCATTGAAAAGTAAGCATAAAAATCCATTCTATTTCACATTTATTTGTAAAATGAGAATCCTTTTAAAAGAGGGGTGAGGGATTCCATCAAACTAAAGTAGATTATATTTTACTGAGTTTGAGACTACGAATCTCTTAATTCAGCAAGTATTATTTTATTGTGCTTTGACATGTGTGGGGAGATTCTTTCCAGAATATTCTTTCAACAATATTCTTTATTTTCATGCATCCAGTTCCCAGAGGATATAAATTCTTCCCTTTTTTTTCAGATTCTGCCGATGTTGCAGCTTGTCACCTCTCTTGGAGCAGCTTCAAGCAAGTGATCCCACGACAAGCAACACAAACAGCAACAGTCAAGGCAGCGGTGAAGGCTGTGACCCCTGGCAGGTTCAGCCTGTGATAGTTTCTCTCACACTGGCTCCTGGGCAGAATGTGACCTTCGACAAAACATGTGAGACTGTACTTAACTTGCAGTAACAATAAAGTAGTACCAAATGATGCTCATTTGTATAAGAAAAAGGTTACAATACTGTTTTGACAAGTAAATCTATTTGAATGAGAGATTGAATCATAATGAATTGGCGTAGATTTATTATGAACGTAATCATGAAGTTTATAGTACTACTGTTTTGCCTAGTAAATCTATTTTTAATAATGCTTATTCAATTCTCGTCACACGATGATGTGCATATGCCTCATAAACGGCTACCTTATATCTATTATTTTTATATTAAGAGTGGTCTATATGTTATGTAACCAGGTGCAACATATGAGTTCTCTACAATTATACATGTTCTTGCCATCAGCATCTTGTGTTGATTGGTCAATCTAAATATATTGAATGCAATCAAAATAAGTGACATAGTACCCTCCTGAGACCTACTCAGTCCGTTTGGTGTAATTGTATAATATAGGAATGAAGGTGTTCATGACGTGTAGGTTGCGCTTGGGCCTGTCAGGTTAACAACTACTGCATTTTCAAGATCAAGTTCTGTAGTTATGGTTAATGCAAAATTAAGTAACCTTCAACATACTGTGAGTATTAGTTCTGAGTTTATACTTTCTATCCTTCTGTATCTAGTGCTTTGCACAATAATTGAGTCCCTATTATAGGCTGAATGCAAAAAAGTAGATAAAAGCTGCAGGGAAGCTGAACAATGCAAACGGAAATCACAAGGAAAAGGAGCTATCCTGAAGAACACAAGGACAAACCAACACTTGGAAAAACCCTATTAAAGGCTGTTCAGCAAAGATCAAGCATCAGAAGACAGGGATTTGAATGAGAGATTTACTCATTACGAATCAGCACAAATTTATTATGAATGTACCAAGTTGGTGCATGGGACTCCTGACCTAAGGGATGTAATTGTTTATTTGAATATGTGGTGTACCGTACATATTTCTTTTTTTTTTGTTTTCTCAGACTCTTGTACATTCTGCAAGAATGCTGCTGACAAGCTGATGTCACATGATCCAAATAATGTGATGAAAACAAGGGACTTTCTTGAATCAATCAAATTAGCTGTAAGTCCAATTTCATTTCCATCAAAGACATAAACAATTTTTCTCGCTGTTTGTTGGAAGAGCAGTCTCCTGAACCAAATCAGAATATCAATCTGTGTCCTGACCGTTGAAGAGCTTTGCATCATCTGAGGGAACCATGGTTTTTAGTAGAAAAATCGTATACAATTTTTTAGATGTTTGATTGAAGAGAAGTCTTTAAAACTATGGTAAAATTACAAACGTCAATTTATTCCTCTTTCTTTGAAGGTGCAGATTTTGATTGTCTTAGTGAGCTGTGATTTTTAGTAGAAGATCATAAAAATATTTTTTTTACTTTTTTAATTGAAGAGAAGTGTTTAAAACTATGATAAAATTACAAACATCAATTAATTCCCTTTCCTTTGAAGGTTCAGATTTTGATTGTTTTAGTGAACTCTGATTTTTAGTAGAAATACATATAAAAGAATATTAACCTGACTTTTTTTTCTATCTTTCTAGTTTGTGCACAACTTGAACAAATTGAAAAGATTTCTTCAACAAGCAGAGGTCGACCACTACGCTTTGTACAGGTTGTGTCATTTATGATCTATTAAAGTATCAATTCTTTTTACTCTCAGTCCTTCTCTCCCACACCTTCTTAGTGCATTCTTATGTACTCAGTTTTTTTCTATCTCTCTTTTTATCTCTCTGATGCTCCCTTTTTTCTCTTCTCTCTCTGTTTCTCTTTCTCTCTGCCTTCTATCTTTTTTCTTTTTCTCACTTTATACCTCTCCTTTTCTTTCTCTCTCTCTCTCTTTCTCTCTCTCTCTCTCTCTCTCTCCCTCTCTCTCCCTCTC
>JBDFRD010172647.1:0-12119 GCA_039654405.1 Bullina lineata | reverse complement strand
AATCACTCAAGTAAAGGTTTTCTTTATTTTTTCCAAGCCAAAGTCACTGAGATTTCCATACTCTACTTATGAACTCATTACACATACTCTCTAATTCTAAAACAAGCATGGTAAGTCATTCCTGTCATACAGACATTACTAAATTCATGTGAGCGGATACTTTCAAGCTGTGTTACGTTACAGAAGCAAAAGATGAATGCTACATAAAATATAAAATATATAAAATGTTTGATTCAACTCACTTAAATAGAATGAATAATAATCCAGCAAAGGGAACAAAAATGTTAAAAATAAACAATGGTTTCCATGCACACATCACACACACTAACCACACAGCCACAAGGTGTAAGTCTCACCTGCAGCCTCGCAGGCACTGGGTCCTCTCCACTAGTGGACGAGTTCAAAGACTCATCCATGCTGGCTGTCCCTGACAGTGACCTTGACCTCAACTCCTCTAGCTGACGGCTGTGTTGGGCCTCCATTTCATTGAGTTCCTCCTTGTGCTGTTTCTCCAGCGCCACACGCTGGTCACACAGCGCCTGCTCCAGCTTTCTCTCCTGGATATAAAAAAGTAAAGTAAAGTCCCTTCAAGGCCTATGAGCTTCATAGAGCCGGAGCTTATCCCGGTTTCTGTAGCGTGAAGCTCCAGCAGACTATGCTTGTACCCTGGGTGGGGAGAGGGAAAATTGGGCAACTGTCTTTCCCAAGGGCACAACAAGGTCATCCAGAGGCAAACCCAGGGTTCAAGACAGGTAATATAGGATTAAAATATAGGAACTGAAATGTGACATGAAACAGATAAAAGCACGTTTGCAGAGTCAAACCCAGGATTGGAAGACTAAGACTCTAACCATTTGGCCACTGTGCAAGCCATTCCATAAAGTTCATCCACAACCTCCATTGGTTCTAGATAAACAAAATAAGAAAATAATGTTGTTTCCAGATAGAACTGCAAAGTGCTGTCTTTGTTCTACTCAAACTCCTGTCCAGTGCTGTCTTCATTCTACTCAAACTCTTGCCTAGTACTCCCTTTGTTGTCCCCAAACTGGACAAACCTGAAGCTGACGTAGTTGTCGCAGGTCGTTGTCATGCTGAGCCTGAAGCTGACTCAACTCCTCATTGTGTTGGGTCATGAGCTCTCGCATCTGATCCTCATTTTCTGCCTTGATCTCTTCCCGAATGTCACGCAGTTTCTAAAGGACAAAAAACCCAAGTCAATAAGGCTTTGATTAAAAAAAATAATAATAAAGTTTATGAGACACTTAAGATGAATGTTTTAAATAGAAAAATTTACAAATAACCAAATAAAGATTTTCCTCTACTATGAGTAGTGCCTAGTAGACAACCAATGTCTCTTGACCACCTGCACAGTTTACAGGAAACAGATGCAACAACTCACAGTACTACTCCTCCATCACATCACCTGTACTACCCTTTCTCATCACATACAACTTGCCTCACCGTTCTCAAGCAGTTATTCCAACAATTGTCTTATTCAACAATGACACATTCACAAAAAGCATAGATCTATACAAGAACATAAAGTTTCATAAGCCTCTATTCATCTGATAAGACATACTCAAAAACATTAAATATTTTTTTTTATTTTCACAAAGTAGGTACACACATGCAGTCCACCTCTCCCTCTGACCTTGACCTATCCACTCACCTTGACCAACTGCGCCCCATCCACATCTGGCCTGGCTCTCAGTTCCTCCAGTTCCTCCGCCTGGATCTCCACTCTCACCCTCAATGCCTCCACCTCCTCCTCCAAATTCTCTCTACTCTCTGACGGCGACTCAGACCTGGCGTGTGTCTGACCACTCTGTCGATCCTGGAGCTCTTCAAGAGCTAGAGTGAAAACCAGAAAAAGAAAAACATTAGACATGATCAGAAATGGCTCCGTACCGCTGTTCTGGTAAAGAATATAAAGTCTTGGGATTTTAGTCCTTCCATGCACTGACATGGGTGATACTGAATGCCACATGAACAATGTTTTTGAAAATGTTTAAATCCATTAAAATAAAACATTTCAATTTCCTAGTGGGAGTCTGTAGAAAGGTACAAACAATTTAAAACTTCATTTACATTTTCTTTTCTTTTTCCCATTTACGGAAAATCATCAAAAACATGCATCCATACTTCAGACAAAACTTGTCACCTGCAATTCTCTAAAGATGGAGAGAGAAAGAATTTAAGTTCTCTGGATTTAGTTCATCATTAAAGAATGATACTGATGAACCAAACATCTGTATCAAATACCAACAGGAGAACTTTGAGAAAATTCCATGTGCTTTATAGATAAGCTTTCATAGGATTCACTATTAAACACTATGAAGTGAAAAAAGCTCATCCCCTTATTATAAAACACTTCCAATTCTGTCTGTCATTCCTTTCATCACCCGTCAGTCAGTGCTCTCCACTAGTTTTTAATAATATTTGAAACAAAGACAAAGAAAAGGGAGAGAAGGGGAAGGGTTGGTGGGGACTGAGGTGAAAGTAAAGTTCCTTCAAGGCCAATGAGGCCCATAAAGTCGGAGATTATCCCGGTTTCTGTAGTGATGCGGAACAAATGATTCTTACATCTCCTAGACAAGGCGCTCATCTATCGTAGTTTACATCTCCAGTAGAATATATCAATACCCAATTTGCAGCTGGGTGGTGAGAGGAAAAATGGTGCAAAGTGTTTTTGAGATAGACACAACATGGTTGTTGTCTGGATCTAAACCCAAGACCCCTGGATTTAAGTCCTACACTCTACTCGTTTCACCAGTAGGCCATCGTTGAGGTGGAGGATTTGTAGGAATCCCCTCCCTGCCCCATCACTCACCTGCGTGTGCCTTCCTGAGCTGCACCTTCAAGGTGGAGATCTGCTCCTTTGTCTCTGGGGACAGGGCGCCACCTTTCTTCCCTGAAGGTGATGATGATGGTGATGATGAGGACTTTGATGATAATGAGGATTTCCGCTCATTGATTTGCTCCTTCAGTTGAGCGATTTTTTGGTCTTTCTCATAAATTTGCTCCTGGCTCAAGTCCAGCCGTTCTCGAAGGCTGACCATGACGGACTGCTGGTTTTGTAGTTCAGAGGTCAAAGTCTGCACCTCCGCCCGCAGGCTAACTATTACTGTCTCCTTCTCCTGTAGGGACAGACCAGGTTTGTGTCAACTACAGGATATGACATAGGATAGTACATAGAATTACTACAGGACAGACAAGTTTACATAAATGGACAATAACTTGGACACTTGTCACATAGATTTAGCACTGATTCTAAGATCCGACTTTGAACATCGTCCAGTCAAGATCCTGTTGAACAGATGTCGGAGTTGCTTAATCCACCAGCAAGGCTAGGCCTGAATCCAACCATGCCTTAGTCTCTGACTGGCCAATGGTTGAGTTTGGAGTTTTCATATCAAGAAATCAGTGACAGCCATTCCATGAAATGGCGAGCACTTACAGTCTCCTGTCAGGATACTAGTGAGTGAAGAGATTAGATGAAACTAAGTCCACTGGGATTTGAACCTGGGGTCTCTCTGATCAGTGCCAAACTGCACAACAACTGAGCCATCCAATTGTTGTCTTCAAGTCTGTTCAGCTTGCTACAAAGCTTTTCTCAGAAACAGCATCAAAAGGCAAAAGCTGTGATGTCAATAAGAAGCAGCGTTTGATTGCCTGCAAAGAATTATTAAAGGGTGGTGGCTATGTTTGTTAACGGGTCTTATAAACTAATTGTGTTAACTCAGGAGGTTCCATTAACCTCTAAT
Source organism: Bullina lineata (assembly GCA_039654405.1). Lineage (NCBI taxonomy): Eukaryota > Metazoa > Mollusca > Gastropoda > Bullinidae > Bullina > Bullina lineata. The sequence continues at coordinate 8,355 of JBDFRD010172647.1, read as the reverse complement.
CCTCGCCCAGTTATTGCTATTGTTTTGCTATGAACTAAAACAAAGTGATCAAAATTATTATATTCTGCAATAACATTAAAACAAAAAGTAAAAACAAAATTGTTTAACCAAGAAATAAAAATGGTGAGACAGGGTTTTGTGAATGTGTGAAAAGCCTAGTGCAGACAGGGAAACATGGTGAATGGTGACTGCTAATATTTTCTTCTTCTGTTTTATCCTGAATTAACAAAACAGCTTAGCTACTAACCACATGCTGAAAGTAGAGACTATAATATATAATGTTCACCCCAATTCTTATATAACATAGTTTATGAGTGAATATATTCTCCACCACCTTCTCAACTGTGAAGTAAAAAAAACAACAACAACCCAAATCCCACATCTCATAAAATATAAGGCAATCCTCCTTCTTGCCATTAGTGTAAGAATGCAGTTTGCTCTTCAGCAACTACGTCAATTTTCATGTGAGAGACAGCACTAGCATTCCCACTCCCTCAAGCTTGCTTCTGATAGATTAGTCTGCCACCCGCACCTTTCCCTTCTCACCTGTACCTCCTCCCTGTCCACACTGTCTCACCTGTGAGTATACACAACCTGCTCACCTGGATCTCCATCTTGAGAGACTCCTGACCTTTGCTCTCCTTCAGCCAGCCCTCCAGGTCTGAACGGATTCTGTCCAGTTCCTGGTTCTTCTCCGCCAACTCCTGCTTCTGGCGTCGCTCCATCCTCTCCACCTCAGCGATGCGGAACTTGAGGTACATAGGGTCAAGGCAGTCCAGAGACAGGCGTAATGAGTCTGAATCCCAGTCTGATGACACATGTTTCTCAGAATTCCCTGTGTCAGCCGCGTCACCTTGAAGCGACTGCAGCTCCACCTGTAGCTGCTGTATCTGGTCCTCTCTCTCCATCAACTGGCTGCTCACCTGCGACAGCCGCAGTTCTGCATCCTTCTGCTGTGCTAACATTTCGGCAAGTTTATCCGAGGTCTGACCCAGTTTCAGCCTGAGCTCTTCTGCTTCCTCGTCCTGGGCAGGCGACCTCTTCACAACCCTGGCCTGACTGCTTCGATTCATCTCCTGGTCCATGTGAATCACCTCCTCGTCCAAACTGGCCTGCAGCTGTTTGTACCTGGCTTCTGACTCCTGCAACGCCTGCTCCTTCTGCTGCAGTTCTCGGTGCAGACTTTCCTTCTCCTCCTTCACCTTCTCCTTTTCCGCTTCCACATCCAGGAGGGAGGACTGCCTCAAGCGTAGCTGGCCCTCCAACTCCTCCAGCGCTTGCTCCTTCTCCTCCAGCGTCTTAACCAGTTCCTCCAGACGGTCCAGCCTCTGCACCAGGTCATCCTTCTCAGCCTGCAGGTCCAACAGCGCCGACTGCCTGGACCTCAGCTGTTCTTCCAGCTCCCCAATACTCTGCTCCTTCCCTTGCAGCTGCTCCTGGAGTGAGGTCAGTTCCTGTGACCTCGTGTCTTGCTCCTTCTCACTCTGGAGCTCCAGTAGTGCGGACTGTCTCAGTCTTAGCTGTTCTTCTGTCTCCGACAGCTGTCTCTTCACACTGACCAACTCCTCTAGGTCACTATTCTGGCTGTTCAGCTTTTCTGTCAGATCATCAATGCTGGCGGCTTTACTATTCTCCAGCTCCTTGACATAAGTCTGCAGTTCTTCCACATCATGAACCTTCTTCTCCAGCTCTTCCTTCATTCCTCCTTTCTCTTCCTCCCACACTTTCTCTGCTGCCTCCATCTTCTCCTCCAAGTCTCTAGTGCCGGCCTCCAGGGATGCAACCTTCTCCTCTAACTCCTGAATCCTCTGCTTCTGAGCACTCCCAGTTCTCTCTAGTTCCTCTTGTTTGGCCAGTACATCCTCACCCTCCGTCTTCATCCTCTGCTGCATCTCCTCCCTGGTCTTGCTCATCTCCTCCAGCTTGGCCCTTTCCTCCGCCAAGGCTTCCTCTAGAGTTATCTTCTCCTTCTGCTCACGGGCCAGGGCGTTGACCTTTTCCTGGAGTTCAGACTTGAGGCTGTCCAGCTCTGTCTTCACATGTTCCTACAAGAGGACACAGTGTTGTGTTCAGTGGGACAAGCAGAAATATCATCTACCGAGCTTCTCAAGTTTTCATATCTTGTATTTAAAGACAAGAACCCTGGGTGCATTCAAAGAAATCTGTTTCTTTTAATTTAACTATCACAGGGCTCGGAAATTGAAATGCATTCGGATCTGTCCGCCTAGCTGTATCTTCACAGAATTTAATAACATATTTCTAGTTGGCAGTTTTTTCAGGAAGAAATTCTATAAAAAACGAATGCAGAGGATTTAAGAAAATATTATTTTCCTGCGATGAATTGAGCCTCTGTTGTTTGTATTTACTTTCATTGCTTTACGCCTCTCTCTGGTGAAGATTCAAGCACGAGATCTTCTCATTACTGACAACAGAAGGAAGGCAAGGAAGCATACACTTCAACGGACAGTGCAACGCATGCAACAACCGTAAGATAATAAAAAAAATAGCGTATATCAAGCAATACAACAAATATGTATTAGCTGAATAATGCATAAACGATTTCATCCTCCCTGTCACAAATATTCCTAGTCAAAAATATTATAACGTTACAAAGACTACAGTGAAAATAAGGAAAAGTACAGATTTCATACACACAAGAGGCTTCAGATGGAGCTCAGCCCGTTTAATTTCTTTATTTTTAATTAAAGAGCTTACCAAAATTAGAAACCCCTCTTTCTATCTCTTTACAAATTAATTGAAAGGCATACTGAGAAATATGACAAATAGGAGAGAACTTGTCACCCAATTTAAGCCTGTATGTGTAAACAGCACACAGATCAAGAAAACAATGAGTTCAATGTGTACACAGACAACAATTAGTGTTTGAGTTGTCAAGGGATTAGCTCCAAACCGTCATGAACACAAACAAATAATGCAGGTTTCAAACATTACAACAGAAGGATGTCATTGTTAATTTGAACTTTTTGTCTTCTTTTGGCACAAGTTGAATTTACCCCTCATTTCTTAAAATGTAACTTCTGGCTTAATATTTATTTCCTGGGAAGAGATTTATCATTACAGAGGATTTCAGTCTGAACTCGGAGTTTGGGATCGACACCTCAGTCCATTCAACAAGGGTCAGTCCTGCAGTTTTAAGTCTAGACCCCAGTCTGGACACAAACAAGAAATCAATGTTGTATTTCTCATCATGGTATTTCTGGCTTCAGTTTTGAGCATACTGCTACTTTAGAATGAAATATTGAGAGAAGCAGTAACATAGCGGTCAAGATCAGGTCAAGAGTACTGCTTGCTGTCAATGTCACAGGTAGAAATGTCAAAAGTCCTCCACAACTCCATGAAAAAAATGTCAGTGCCTTGGGTAATGAGAATGTTGAAATTAAAGACATAAACAATTTCCATACAGAATAAATAACAATCAAAATTGGCGTTTTGTTCATGGGCATGCATTCATTTTCATGTTAAATTTTTTTTTTTTACCTAAATTCCAGCAAGCGGTTGGACTTACAAAGACTAAAAAAATTATTGTCCATAAAAATAAGAAAATTGTGCAAGTTTGAGGAAGCTTTGAATGCTATGAATCCTATGTAGGATTAATTTTACATTTTCTACTTCTGTTTAAGTTAAAACAAATTAGAACCAATTTAGTATTAACATACAAGAACACACTAGTAACATTTGAAAGATTTTTTCCTCTAAACAATATACTTTCAAAATCAACAATTGCGGAAGTCTGTTTTCTTGGAAAGAATCAGTTTCATTCCCCAAGACTGTTTTACACAACATGATGCACAAAGGTCACAGAAAGGGGGGGTCAATATTTTATGAGCAAGAAGTAAAGAGGACAGTTACACAGAGAAACAAGCTTAATAAATATTCATAAACTAAATTCTATCAAGAGCTTATGGAATATGAATATCTAAATAGTAAATAACTAGAACTCAACTAAAGGCACTTGAAAAAAGTCTCAGTTTGAAGAGCGAACATGGTAGACAAAGAGAAAAGAAATAATTATTGTTCCTTGAAGTTTATAAAACCAGGAGTAAGGCACTTGTGTTATGCATGTGTGTATGCACAAGTTTTGTCCCTGAGTTATTTACTTGCAGTTTGAACTTAAGCTCTGAATTTCCAGCCACAGGTTACAGATGTGTGTCCCTAGAATTTACTATCTTCAGAAATTTGGTCACAGGGTAAAGGACATTTCTTTTGACACTTTTAAAGCACTGAAGAAAAATATTCTCTTTGATTAATTCTTTTCCATTCCCTAGTCAACATTTTCTTGACAAAAGACAAAAACTTGATCAGATGATAATTCTGCCTTCAGCATCAAATTAGGACACTAGAGTTATGACAAGATAAATGTTTAGTAAAATATTCTTCCTATGGTGTAAATTGTATATTAAAGAATGTGTCACTTGTTTTAACTACAGAATTGTTTAAATTGAGCAATTTATTGAAATAAGATTATGTAATCTAGCAAGTAGAAGACAAAGAAGATAAGAAAATGCCAAGGTTTTAAATCTAACACAGAGACAGGCACAAAAGTCCATAAGGGAGAAGAGAGAGAAATGTGGAACGTTTCCATCCAGTCCGTGTAACTCTGGCTTTAATTTGGACTAGAACTGGAATTGATATTTTCAGTGAAGTTCACACTGTTCATGTTTAGTTCCACTAATGCTGGTAAATAAATCACAACCATTTTGTTAAATCTAATGGAATCTCAACCACTTTGTTAAATCTAATGGAAAAAAAATCTTTTCATAGAATGAAAAAAAAAAAAGTTATTATTAAAGAAGCAAGCGATTGAACAAATTTAAAGACTTTAAGTTTCTTCAACTTCAAAAGTTCTCATTTTGTCTTATGCTGCATGAAACGAATCACTTAATCTGCAAGCAAATAAACAACAAGACCTTTAATACAGTGCATCACAAGATTTACTTTCATCATCAAAATTTTCTCCTTTCTATTAATAAAAACAACAAAACAACTGAATTTCTTTACGTGAACTCAAAGCACAACTGGCAGTGCAATTAATACAAGACTCTTATCCCTATTATTCTTATTTTATGTGATAATCAACTGCAGAGAACACTCTCCTTTGAAAGTTGACAGAAAAAATAAAAATTCCCTTTTCATATGCAACTCTGTTCACTGCTGGCTTACTGATAATGTGGTGCCCACTTTGATAGAAGTGCTGAATCCTGACAAAGGCTTTTCAAGGGAGATTTGTTGTACTTGTCACAGCAATCAGGCAAGTGCTAGCATAAATAATTATTCCACACTGATGACAGGCCATTCCTTACAGCAAACAGTCAGGGGACACCACTCCAACAGGCCAAGAAAGCAACACTCAGGCAATTGTTACAGAGTTAAGGAACCTGACACGGAAAAGTCTGTGCTGTTAAGTCCAGCCGAGCTGAGAGCTGACACGACTAGAGCATGTCAAAGATGCACAAGGTTACAGGTGTAAAAAAAAGTTGGAAACAGGTGGAAAATGAGGTAAGCATGGGCAAGGAGCAGACAACTCTACCAGGTGTTCTAGCTTGTCGTGGAGCTCATAGAGTTCTTCCTCTTTCTCCTCCACCACGTTTTGCTTCTCCACCAAGTCGTGCTGAAGGGAAGCCACCAGCTTTTCCAGTTGGTCCTGAGGCACACACACACACACACACACATACACACAAGCACATACGCACGCACACACACACACAAGCACATACGCGCGCACACACACACACACAGACATTGAGAGGGAGAGAAAGGCATACACTTGTGATCAGGCCCTGTGATTTTCTTCGGCTTATTCTTGCACACAGTGATCTATGTGAGACATAACAAATGTGATTGGTCAACACACATCTACACCAAGGTGATCAGTCAACACGTAATAAAGTCTGTTTGCCTTCTTTTTGACTTGAACACATACTCAACATATAACTGTGACCAGTTTCCTAATAACCTGCACAAAGCACTGAATGATAAAATATACCATCCAGAATGAAACTATGCCAAGGAATGTGGAAGAACGACATTCAAGTAGTTCTAAGTCTGTTCACTTTTCAGTTTTGTGTATGACCTTGGGAGGCCCTTGGTCTTTTCCTTACAATACCAGGCTCTGGCTGTGGCTATGACATCCCCATCATTTTGACGACAGTTGTTTTACAAGCTTGCACATCCATGAGACTCTGTTGGCATCTGACTCAATTCCACTGAGATTTGAACTCTGGACTTCTTGGTCAAGTGTCAGTGCACTTCCTTGGAGATACCTCACTGGTTCAGTGTATGTGTGAGTTTGCACACAGTACAAAGAATAAAGAAATGATAAAACAGCCTTCAGAAGGATGACTCTGTGAACATTATAAAAACAACAACAACAACAACGGGAAAATCTAGTCCAAGAAAAACGCATGCGATTTGTCTTATATTTGTTAATATACCTCAATATTGACCTATGGAAAAGGTCATTTTGTGAGGCCAGGTTCAGAGATTATATACCCCAAATACGAATGAACAAGTTGAGAGCATTTCATAAATAAAAGACTTTTTAAACCAACATGATGAAAAAACAAAGGATCCTGATAATAATATTTGTCCTTTTCACTGAAGCACTGATTCAGCATGCATTTTCAGCCTCAAAGGGGATCATTGGCTCTCAGATCAAAGAACAACAATCTATCATGGGTGTCTAGACAGCCACCACCATGTACTGACTAGGATTAGTAAGGCGTGCACCGGATTAGTTGGGGACAAAGGAAGAAAGTCGGTTTTGGCTTCATTCAACTTTCTCTGTCCTCACATGTGAGTGGACAACAGTAGCTGCTTCATAAATGACACATTGTCTGTCATGAGATAAGTTGAACAAGGAGAAGAAGAACATCAATGATTTCAATGCATTGGCTGCTGTTTATAAAAAAGTGAACGATGAAAGTCATCAAATCATTTAAAAAGAAAAAGATGTCATTGAAGGGAAGTAAAAAACAAAACAAAACATGTTTCTTGTTAGAGCTAAATTTTTCACTGTAGAAAGCATGACAGAGGCTCAGACACAGACCAAGGGAGAAAACTCATTCCTCACTGGGGCACAGTATTACCAAATGTCACAGTCAAAAGGGAGCTAAATGTACAGTAAAGGGAGATAATACGTTCTGTAAAGCATCTCTTTCCTCTGCAAAGGATCATCATTAAGTGGTATTGCCCCAGAGCAGTTGAGAGGCAGCTATTTATTCATGCCGGGCTTACCTTCCTGGAGAAACAAAAAGCAAACACAAACACTTCCCTCCCCTTCCCCACAGCCGTACCTCATCAACATATACAAAAAGAAAAATATAGAAAAAGGAGGCAAGAAGTGATAAGTTGTGATGAAAAAAAATGAGATGAGAAGGTGATGTGAGAGAGATGACAAGTAGATAACAAGAAAGAGATGACAAGAAGATGAGCACACAATGAGCTAGGCAGTCATGACTCACCACTGCCTCCAGTGTGTCTGTCTGGGCCCGGGTGTCGGTCAGCTCCTTGGTCAAACTCTCAATCTCCTTCTCCTTCTCATCCAACATGGACTGGACAGTGTCAAAGTCTTTTTGCAAGTCTTGCTGTTAATGACAAGAGGAGGAGTTGGTTAAGAAAATAGTTATTTGTTATTTATGTATTTATTTAAGACAACCTGACTCCTTACATTATGCAATTTCATTGCAAGCTTTGTGACTTCTATGCATTCTTCTCGTCCTTCTACTTCTACTACTTGATGTTGTTGTTTTTTTCTTCTTCTTCCTCCTCCTCCTCCTCCATAAAGCCGGAGCTTATCCCGGTTTCGGTAGCTTGAAGCGGAACAGATGGTTTTTACTTCTTTCCCTAGAAAGGGCGCTAGTCTGTCATAGGCTTACTTCCCCAGCAGAATATGCTGGTACCTAATTTACACCTGGGTGGGGAGAGGTAAAATGGTGTAAAATGTCTTTCCCAAGGACACAACACGGTCACCTCCCAAATTTGAATCCTGGACTTTTGGATTAGGAGACCGACGCTCTAACCATTGGGCCACCACTTTTACCTGGATAGTCATGAAATATTTGTCAAGTTACCTGGAAGGTGGTCAGTGATGAGATTTCCTGCTGCAGTCCGTCAATGTGCAGCACCATCTGGTCAAGCTTCAGCTCCTTCTCATGCAGCTGTTCCTGCTTCTGGTCTCGATCCTCCTGGGTCTACATGGGGAGGGGTGGAGAGGACAGGGCAGGTGAGTGGAGACTTGGAGGGTGGAAGGGGAGAGAGAGGGGGAGAGGAGAGAGAGAGAGAGAGAGAGAGAGAGAGAGAGAGAGAGAGAGAGAGAGAGAGAGAGAGAGAGAGAGA
>JBDFRD010172536.1:0-12119 GCA_039654405.1 Bullina lineata | reverse complement strand
CTCTTTTGCCATCTGGAGTCCAATGGAGTGCTGTTCTTGAAATGGATTCTGGCTCCCTTCGCAACACATGTCCAATCCATCTCCATCTTTTCCTCTGGCTCCCTTCGCAACACATGTCCAATCCATCTCCATCTTCTCCGTGTGACAATGGTTGCCATGTCTTCTTGAAGTAGGTTGCACAACGTGTAATATAATGAGACTGCTAGGTTGTCTCTTTCGACACATTTTGCTCTCGCTGCTTACTGAATTTTTTTACCCTTGTGTAAGATTGTTGGATGGGACAAACATAGTCAGAACTGGCAAAGTTATCCCAGGACAGAGTAAAGTGGAAATCCCTTGTGTGTTGCCTTTCCCCTGATAAGGGTGAGGGGCAATGATGATGAAGATTGTTGGATCAAACTTAATTTTCAAGGCTTTGTTTCCATCTTTCCACAAAGTTAAATTTTACCATTTTTGTCAAAAGACACTGAACCAGGCTTAAATCTATACATTTAAATTTGGTCAATTCTCTTTCCATCCATGAAGGCTTCTAGATAGGAGTGAAGTCTTGAGTTTATTTTTTACGTAATAGATACTTCTTTTTATTAAATATATCTTTGAGTGCCATGTTTTGAAATTTTGGTCATCTTTACAAGGCAGAATATCTGTTTTAGTTCCAGAAAAGAATTGTTATTATTATTATTATTATTATTAGTGTTAGTGGTGATGGTAGTAGTAGTAGTAGTAGTAGACCAGATTTGAAATGATATGATAATTAGCAAAATTTCTTTTTAATCTATTTTATTGCAGTGTTGGACTCCCTTAGGAGCTCTGGTCTTTATTGGAGTGAATGTTTTTTTGTTTTTGTTTTTTTTGCTTTGATCTATTTCAGGTCTTTGAGTGAATTGGAAAAGGGCATTGGGGGGAAAAAGCGAGCAGGGAGAGGGGAAGAAGAGAAGTGGAGACATAATATTTTGACTAATTTCATGTAGCATGTGTCAGGACAGGATCAGCTTTCAAAGCCAGTTCTTGAAATCTGTGAGCACTGATTATCATTTGCTGACCACAAAAAAAAGAGTATATATTTATCAGTTAAAAAAAAATGTTTCCTTATTATCTATTCATACAGGATCTAGTCACGGACGAGGCAACTGAGGTAAAAGATTCCTCCATAGTCCCAGCTGGTGCATCTCCTAGTTCTTCTGTAACTGGATTAGTCGAGGATGAGAGCGTTTATTCTTCAGCTCCAGCTCAGCCTTCCTTAACGGTGTCTGCACCATCTGAGGAAGATTCCTCAGTTTCATCTTCCAATGACAAGGTTGCTGAAGAAGGCTCCTCTTCAACGATTTTATACAATGAGCAAGACGGAGCTAATTCAACGTCAGAATTATCATCCTCAAGAACGCTGGATGGAATTGTGGTTAGTGATACCTTGGATATGGAGGTCTCTTCATCTCAGAGTCCAGTTGAAGGACATAAGACACTGGATGTCGTGGGTATGCCAGATGATGAAGGGCTGGCCATAGATTTCCTGTTGGCTGCAACTGAATCTGAAGTGCCTTCCGCGGCATCTGTGGATATAGAAACAGCAGAACAAATTTCATCTTCGGAGAAGTATACACACACAGAGGAAGAAAAGGAAAAGACAAGAATCCACCAGGGCTCCAGGATTAGTGAAGAGATCCTTGGCTCAGAGTATACTGAAAGTGACAAGACAACAAACATAGTAGAAAGTAAAGACACCAGCCATGAACAAATCGCAATGGAAAAAAATAACAAACATGGAGAAGCATCCAGTACTAATATTAATGAAATCCCTCAAAAACCAGAGCAACTTGTGTCTGTGGAAAGTCCTAAAAGAGAATTCTTCAAAGCAAAGTCTGACAGCCCAGAGCTACAGTCATTAGAAACTAGTAGAGACACAGTTGAAAGAAGATCCAGGAATGAAAGTGGGGAGACAGATTCGAGACATCACTATCAGGAGAAGCTTTGCTCAAGATCAAGTAGTCAAAGTGTGGAAGCAGCCTTGAGAAGATCTGAAAGTCTAGAAAAACATTTTAGAAGGTCTGGAAGTCGTGAGAAAACTTCTAGAAGATCCGGAAGCACAGTTTGGGATGAACTTGACAGACGATCAAGAAACTGGAGTGGGGAAAAAGTCCCGAGAAAATCTCAAAACCAAAGTGGAGACAAAAGCTCAAGATCAGTCAGCCCAAATCAGGATGACTGGTTGAGAAATTCAAGAAGCGAAAGCAGAATAGAGTTCTGTAGAAGTTCAAGGAGCCAGAGTAGAGAAAGAGACTTTAGAAGGTCAAGGAGTCAGAGTAGAGAGAGAGACTTTAGAAGGTCAAGGGATCAGAGTAGAGAGAGAGACTTTAGAAGGTCAAGGGATCAGAGTAGAGAGAGAGACTTTAAAAGGTCAAGGAGTCAGAGTAGAGAGAGAGACTTTAGAGGGTCAAGGGATCAGAGTAGAGAAAGAGACTTTAAAAGATCAGTTTGGAGTGCAGAGCAAAACTTGAGGTCAAGTCAAAGCGGACAAAGAAACTTGACAAAATCAGACCAGAGTGGGGAAAGAAGGTTTAGAAGTCCAAGTGAAGAGAGAGAGCTCAGAAAATCAAGAAGTTGGAGTAGAGAGAGAGAGTTACGAATACCTTCCAGGGAAGAGAGAAACTTCAGAAGATCAAGTCAGAGTAGAGAGAGAGACTTTAGAAAATTGAGTTTGAACAAAGAGATAGGCTTTAGAACGAGGAGTCGGAGTAGGGACAGAAACTCAAGAACATCCAGTCGAAGTCCAGAGAGAGATTGTAAAAGATCAGGAAGTCCAAGTTGCCAGAGACGCATAAGAAGGTCTAGTCACAGTGGAGAGAGACACATCAGAACATTTAGTCACATTAGAGAGAGGGACTTAAGAAAGTCGAGAAGTCCATGCTTGGAAAAGAAATCCCTAAGACAAGATGAATATGTACGAAGATCAAAAACTCCAGAAGGAGAACAAATCTTCTGGGGAACTAGAAGTAAGAACAAAGACATCCATGACTCAAATATCATGCCAAAAAGCGTGGGGTCAGGCCCTGTACATGGAGAACTTGTTCACAAAAGTTTCGCAGATGCTGAAATACTTGAGAGCAAACACCGCCACTCTAATTTATCGTCATTGCATTTCCAACAGTCTTTAGACATCATTCAACCTCTGGTGTGTGTTCAAGACCAAAACTTGCCTCGTTTCCGTAGGAGTTCGGGCTGTTCAATGTCAGCCGGTGACTGGCAGTGTGAAAAACCATCAGTGCCTGCAGTCAGAGATGAAACATACACACATTATATTCACCAATTTCCCAAAAGAGAAGGATGTGATACCTCCCCGAGGGTAGTGTCTCAGACTGATGATTTAAGAGGGTCGCAAGGATCTGGCTTTTGTGTGAACCCCAATCAATATTCCCAGTGCTCAAAAGATCACGGCAATATTGTGAATTCTTTTCCTGCAGTTCCAATCAATTCTTATCACCAAACGGTATATCATGCTTCTAGTAGAAATTTGAGAACTATTTCACCTGTCTCAGCATTACCTAAATCATCACCCCATTCAGTAGAAAGCTGCACAGCCCACACTGATAATGCACAGCTGACCGCATCACAGAAAGATGTCATTGGCCCAAGAACACCTCCGGGTAGTCCACCAACTAAAGCTGGATGGAGGCCGCAAGAAAGCCCGTCAAGTCTAGAGATTTCCTTAAGTCACTTCAATCATCTTCTAAAGCCAAGAGCAGATTCAACAAGAGCTTTAAGCGGAGACCTTTCTTTCTCCAGCAAACTCAAAGTTGAGGAGGCTTACGTGCTGCAGAAATTTAACAAACACGTGCAGCACGCGGTTTCTGAACTGGAATGTGGAAGAAGCAAGCAAGATAGTAATCAGAAGTTGAAGCTGAGAGGGAGTTTTGACTATAGCATCGACACTGCTTCCACCTTTTTAATTAACTCTACTGAGTACAGCTTAGACATGTCCTCCGGCTCCCTAAATAATTCACAAGGTGAGGAGGTAGAAAGTAGCTCAGGTATGACCTCTCAGGTCCTCCAGCATTCAAATTTGTCCTGTAAATCCAACACTTATTCCATAAGAGACAGAGGTGGTTTTCAGGCTGTGGAGAAGAGTTTACATTGTAGAAACAATACACCGTTCAATTTTGAAAGTTCTTCACTTGCCTCTTCAAATTTTAATAATAAAGTTTCTGAAGTGACCTCCTTTTGTCATGCGGAACAGTCACATGTGTTCCCATCTCTGTCAATGATGAGGAAAGAGAAGCCATTAGAAGGAAATACCGATTGTAGAGAGCAGCGGAATATCATTTGGACAAAACCTCTTAATGGCGGTCCCACTGATGACGGACCTGGAGTGCAGAATTCAAGAATCTCTCCATTGACTCTGGCACCTGGCTATAGGAACCAAGTGCATACATGCTCCCCTGGCAAGGCTTCTTCCTCTCATGGGACATTGACTTCTCCACCATCAGCCAAGTGCTGTACAAACTCATTAGACAGCAGTGAGGCCCAGGCTCAGAAAAATATGAAACTCACCTTTGAACACCTACAGAAATGTATTGACACACTGAATGCAATGAAGAATGAGAAACACAACTCTGTGCAACCTGATACCTGTCAGCCTCAGGCTCCAGTCACAGCTCAGCCAAGCAAGCGTTTATTGGATACGACTCAGGCTTCAACTAGTCCTGCTTCACAGCAATCAGCAGTGTCATACTCTCATCAGGGAAACCCTCCTTCCGTACAGCCTATCTCTCCGGCAATACCTCAGACTGCAAACAAAGTGCAGCCCACCGTGGACAGCGCGAAGCAAGTCCAAGCAGACAGTGTAAAGGACCACTTGGCAAGAAGAGCCTCGCTGGACAGACACCGTGAATGGAGGAAAAAGAGATGTGCTGAAATTCATAAGCTAGAGATGTTGGAGAAGGCTGGGGCGGTGGATGAGATGATGTTGCAGAGACTGAGGAAGCTGAAAGCTGAAGAACATAAAGAAAAGATTAAGGCTGGGATCAGAAGAGTGAATGAAGCTGGACAAGAGGGAAAAGGTCAAGTAGCTAAAAAAAAAAAAAAAAAAAAAGTTTGAACTTTTGTTAAAATGAATTTCATTTGCATCTGGAGTCATTTCAGAAGTTGTACATTTTTGTTTGTATGTGTTTTGTTTGCATTAATCTATTTAATTAACTTCTTCGTAGCTGTGACTTTGAGTTGATGGTTTTGTAAAAATTATTTATATAATTTTCCCTTTTTAATACTTCAACAGTCTTTATAAAGTATTTGGCTAAGGAAATTCGAATTATTCCAGTTTCACATGTTGCTGACATTGTGTATAATAATAGAGTGTCCTATAATTAATTCTCAATATTTTCAGTTATGCGACATTTGCATGAGAAGAAAAAGAACTCAACTTCAAGATATGCATTATCTTTGCAAAGAATAACATTTGAGAATAGAGCGGTTGGTAAGTAGTAGCATTTATGCTTTAAAACATTATATTCACATGTATTATGAATATTATACTTTGTTCCTGTAAAAACAGTTCTGATTTCATGGCTCTGGAACCTAGGAGATCACCCACAAAAATAACAAAAACCTGGACATCTTCTTTATGATATATAAAGTGGGAAGATGGCACAAGAACTGAAGTCATGATAGAGGGAGGCGGTATGGAAAGCATGAGCTATAAAGTATGCAGGTATACTGGCCACATCCCTACTTAAGAACCCAACGATAACTGTAATAGCCATGGCCTTGACCCTTGAAGGCAAAAGAAAACTCAAAAGACCCCAAACCACATGAAGAAGTTAGACAAGCTGTAAGGTGGAATGTGAGGAGCTAGATGTGAACAACAGTCATTGACAGAGCTCAGTGGAAGAGATCATAAGGCTTTGGCGAAGTCGCAAGTGTCGAGTTTGCTTTTATTTGCTAATCATTCATAAATGAAAACTGCCAATAAATCTGCATGGACGTCTTTTTATTAAAATAAAACAAAGAATGTGGAGAAATGAAGTTAGGGCCGATGATTTTCTTTGAGAGACCAAGATGTCGACTTAAAATGTTAGCACATTTGCTTGTGTAACTTTTTTTTCTCTTTTCCTTTGTGTAATATCTTAAAATGTTAGGACATTTGATTGTGTAACTTTTTTTTCTCTTTTCCTTTGTGCAATATCTTAAAATGTGAGAACATTGGCTTGTGTAACTTTTTTTTCCCTTTTCCTTTGTGTAATATCTTAAAATGTGAGGACATTGGCTTGTGTAACTTTTTTTTTCTCTTTTCTTTTGTGTAATATCTTCTTACTTTTTTTTTTCCAACAGAGTATGTTCCAGACCCTGAGTTAAACAGGAAAGGTTATTGTTTATTAGAAAAACAAAACGGCTTTATTGGAGATCCAAGGCTTGTATCCTATGCAAAACGACAGGTGATTACATCCTCCCCAGTTCAGCTGAAACAACCAGCAAAAGACTCGATTGAAGAGAAGTCTGTGAACATTGCTTCCGTGAAACAAACAGAGAAAAACTCGATTGAAGAGACGCCTGTGAACATTGCTTCCGTGAAACAAACAGAAAAAGACTCGATTGAAGAGACGCCTGTGAACATTGCTTCCGTGAAACAAACAGAAAAAGACTCGATTGAAGAGAAGCGTGTGAGAAATGCTTTGCTGAAACAAACAGAGAAAGACTCGATTGAAGAGACGCCTGTGAGCAATGCTTTGCTGAAACAAACAGAGAAAGACACGATTGAAGAGAAGTCTTTGAGCAATGCTTTGCTGAAACAAACAGAGAAAGACACGATTGAAGAGAAGCGTGTGAGCAATGCTTTGCTGAAACAAACGGAGAAAGACTTGATTGAAGAGAAGTCTTTGAGCAATGTTCCACTGAAACAAACAGAGAAAGACTCGATTGAAAAGAAGCCTATGAGCAATGCTTCGCTGAAACAAACAGAGAAAGGCTCGATTGAAATGAGCAATGCTTTGCTGAAACAAACAGAGAAAGACTCGATTGAAGTGAGCAATGCTTCGCTGAAAGAGGAAGGCAGGGTAGGGGATAAGGCTGTAGAGGAAGAGCCTGTGGTAATTACTGAAGATAAGGATGAGCCAATGCAAACTAGTCCAGCCACATCTAAATCTGAGAGACAAAAGGACAGCTCTGATTTGGAAGAAGGCGAGTTAAGTGATAGTGATAGCTCTATGGGAACAGACCTTGTCAACACACCTGTTAGCCGCCAAAGTTCAAAGACTGAGTCAGAGAACTGCTCTTCCTTGTCCTTTGCAGCAAGTAGTCGAGGTAGAGCTGAAACAAAACCATCAGATCTTGGAAAAGTTCACTCGCGCTCAAAAAGCGTTGAAACCTCAGAGCGGTTTGTATCTCCCAGAGAGACGAGCAACAACCCTGCGGTTATTGTTATCAGTGAAACTGATTCTGATTGCTCAGACATTCTGCTGAGTAGCGGAAGAAATTTGGTCAAAAGGAAAAGGAGTGAAGTTAAATTGAAAGATTCATCTCCCTTGGTGGAGAGTTACCGAGCCAAATACGGCAACAACTCCAAAAAGTCTTCCCCTAAGTTGTCCCTGAAACGACAGATACTACTGGAAAAGTTTGGCCCAGAGAGTAAAACTAAAAGATCAAACACATGTGGAAAGAATGAGTGCATACACATGAATTCTCCTTGTGCCTGCCCCCTTTGTTCCAAATCACAGAATCATAGTCAAAAAATGCATGCATCGTTCAGGGGGTTTAGGGAAAATGAAAGAGAAGGTTCAAACTATGAGAAACAGAAGCATGCTTCACGTCATTTATGTTTCAGAGAACCTCAGAAAACGCTGGTTTCATCCTGTGCATGGCCCAAGTCAAGGAAAGCAATTAATGTCGTAAAACCACCAGGCCACCAGTTCTGCTCAAAAGGAGAGAGCAGAAAGTTATCACTTGATCAATTATCCAGTACAAAAGAAACCCGAGTTACAATTTCAAGGTCTCACTCCACCTCTACAAAGCCACCTAGCTGCAATGGACTATTGCTTAAGCAGACTCATACTGGTGAGATGCTGAAAGCTCCTGCTGAAACTGCTCACCTGTCCAGTTCATCCAGGAGTAAAGAGGTGGATACAATGCCGTTGTCTCGTCAGTCCCAGGTGCAACAAGCAGAGAAGCTTCTGGATCCATCCCCTCGACCTCATCGCGCCAAAAAGATAATGAATGTTATTGTGGCGGGAACATCTGCTTTGACTTGTTACAGTGAGTTGTTTCTATTTTTTAGTTCAAGCCTCTAAAATACCAGCGGCCCTATGTTCCTTAAGGAATCAAGAGGCATAAGTCAAGTCTAAAATGCCTATTTGTATGATTATGCTGATCCACAAATCTCTTCAATGTTGGTGTTCTATAAATGTTCTGAACATGTTGTAATTATAATAAGAATAATACTAATGTGAAGTTTTAACGATAAAACGTCATTTGTTCATAAGTATATTGTTTGCTGGGTTCAAATCCCATCATTGGTCCAAGTGTAGTTTTCTCAAGAAAATCATCTTGCACAGCTTTGCCTTTCTTAATACGAGTGAATTTTATGCCAGATAACTGAGCAACAGATAAATGGCTTGTCTATAACACGATCTTATGTCAGCTGTTCCTCTTTAGAAATCGAGAAAAGCTTCATTATCTAGGCCTTTTGGGGCTTGGGCAAGCTTAACCATTAGCACACATGACATATTCTGGTTTAAAAAAATATTACTTTGTGAATCAGTGTGAACATAGAGATTTTGCTTTGAAACATGTTTGCAATTAATGTTCTGAGCCTAACATGGTCTAATTTTTGCATTCATCCAGCGCTGTTGAGAGAGTTACTTCAGTGGATTGACTCATTGCCTTTGTCATCATCAAGATGGATTTTAAATGTGCACATTAAGTCTATTTGTGAATTGGATGACAAAAGGTTTGTATCGATTCAGTTTGATTTTGTTCATGAAATGTTTATTACTTCCGTTGTAATAACAGATTTAGGGCACCCTGTAAATCAGACTTTTTAAGACAGTTTTTTTTACATTAAGGAGTCCTACATTGTCCTCCAACATTTTTTTCAGATTAGTCTAAAAAGAATATCTTCATTATGCAGCAGAAACAAAGCTCTAACATGTTAAACAGAGCAGCAATTTGATATTATGGATGCTTTTAAAAAAATATTAAAATGTTATTGATTTTTTTTTCATTGTCTGCAAATGTCACATATGTTGGGAAAAAAAGCATAATATTCAGCAGTCAGTGTAATGTCTTGTCTTTTCTTTTTTCTAAATCAATTTTCATTGTTCACTTTGAAAGAAGTGATTTACAGATTACAGGCTGTCAATCTTCTGATTGCTTTGTCAACCATTCAGATTTGCATGAAATTGTTACATTTACTTTTAACAGCGCAGTCTAGTACAGATGCTCTTCTTTGAGTTTTTAAGTCTCGATCATGATCAGTAAGTAATTTCGGGGGCTTTACATAACTGAGGTTACGAAGCAATATCACTTTATGTTTAGTGTTGGTCCTACCGTTCTCTGGAGGTTGATTGTTTTTTTTTTGTTTTTTTGTTTGTTTTTGTTTGTTTTTTTGGTGTAAATTCCTGAAAATCTTTATTCGTAACCTCTGTAGGTGTAAGCATGGAATACTGGAAACAGAAAAGGGATGTGATACTTTGAGGTTTCAATCCAAGGTCACCTTCCACCAAAATGCTCTGTTAATCTTTTAACCAACAGGTGCTGAATTCTGATGCAACTTCTCTTTGTTACTGATTTTGTAATACCTGTATTTTTTTCTTTGATACAGGAAAAATACGTCTCCTTTGAGTTCTGACTTTCAAGAGGTTACCAAATGCTTGCAGCTCATCAACAACTATCAACTGAAGAGAGTGGTCAACCTTGTGTCTAACTGTTTTTGTCGAAAGCAGCCGACACTGACTTATCTCGGCTTGATGCAGTGTTCTCTGGACCGACAGCTGAAGGCAGACTGCTCAGGCAGAATCATACTACTCACAGGTAGTAAGGACGGAAACTTTTAATTTGCGCAAAATATTCTTAGAAGAGTAGACAGCTGGAAACCAAGACTTGCGTTTTGTCATTGAGCACTTTGAATATTGCGAAATTCTATACAGTCAAAAGAACCAAGAGCCTTCTATTATAAATTTGTTCAACTTCTGTCAGTGGCTTATGTAAAATTTATATATTCAAATTTCTCCAGATAGTTATCTGAGAATATAAATCAATAATTATAAAAAAATGGACTGGATCAAACTTGTGCTTTTCAGTTGCCATCGAGGAGCTATTTTTGTACAAACTTAACATAAAAATAAAGGAAGCAATAAAGGCTGGACAGTCAAATAGAACACTTTACATGTTTACAGACAAAGGATTTGGACACAGTAAAAACTGTATTGGCTAAAGTTGCTCCTCTAAAACTAACATTGCATTGATGCTTTTATGGCCAGTCTTTGTGTTCATTATGGTTCTAACAATCCTATGTAGTAAGTAAAGTAAAGTTCCTTCAAGGCCTATCAGGCCCATAGAGCCGGAGCTTATCCCGGTTTCGGTAGCGTGAAGCGGAACAGAGGGTTTTTACATCATCTCCTAGAGAAGACGCTAGTCTGTCGTAACAATCCTAAGCTATAAGATGTAAGGTATATATGTAAAAAATATGTAGTTATAAGCTATAGACATGTTGTGGAAGTGGAATTAATTTTACTCTAAATAAATACTAGTTCTGATCACCTTATGAAAATATCTATTTTTCGGTGTTTAATTGTTTTCTTTACTCTGCTCCAAGGTGATGAGGACACATTCGACATTGAAGGGACTGACACTGCTTTTCCCGGCACCTCTGTTGTGAAAATGTCAGACATTATTTCAGTTTTGAAAACTGAAAATGTAGCATAGACAGTCAACTGATTTTATTTGTTTTCTTGCTTTTCTCTTTTGAATGCGAGTTTGCTCTGTGTTTGTGATAAGTAAGTTTGTTATACTTCGAGACTTTCAGAATATTATATCAGAAATAGTTATGTGAAAAATTCATGGAAGAATATTTTAACTCGAATTATGCACAGAGATTTATTTTTCTTTAAAAAAAATTACCAGTATTACAAGTTTGTTTTTGAAAACCAGTTCTTTGACATTTACTGCTGAAAAGTTATTGGTCATGTAAAGTGTAAAGCATGCACATATTGCAACTTTAGAGAAAAGTGTCTTTCTCAAACACAATACTTGAACCAACAGGTGAATGGAAGATGAATGATTGGTCAGGGGAGGGGTGCAGCAGGATTCCTTTGTGCTGCTTGGACAATCCTTCGTGCTCCAACCTTCTGGAGAGTTTGTGACATTCTACACAGTATAAGCCTTCACTTCAGTTTCTATAAATATATATATTCTCATTAAGGCCAAAGTTTGAAAGTAATAGATCTAGTGATGAAGTTCTAAAGTGAATTTCAAGTGCTTGAAGTTTTGGGCATTTTGTGAGGGAAGGGTGGCAGTCTGTTCCTTCATCCATTGGCCGCTGAAAATCACAGCTGTATATCAGTGCTACTTTAATGTACATCGAAGTGATTCATTGCTAAAGTAGCACTCAGCGCGTTACCTTGCACAACCATCAAAAGTAAAAAAAAAAAAAAATTCATATTCCTTTTTTACAATTTTTTTATATAATCAAATTTTTGTACTAAAGTATAATTTTTATTCATGGATGAGAAAGTGAGTGCTTTGTTTTACCAGGAAAAGAGGGATTAAAGGATGGGGAGAGGGCTACTTTTATTCTAGTCATCAATAATGTCCAGACAGCAAATCAGTTCACCACAGATTCTCATTTCATTAGTTATAAATATAGATCTAGAAGCATAGAGATTAAAAAAAACAAAAAACAAAAAAAAACAACGTTGCAGTGTTCTGTGTCATCACTTATTTCTACCATTTCTTGACGTGAATTGTTTTCAATACTTTCAGAAATGTAAGTCAGATATGAACAATACAATGAGCCAGATTCTTTGAGGTCTCTTCAGTTCACCATAGATTCTCATTTCGTTAGTTATAAATATAGATCTAGAAGCATAGAGATTAAAAAAAACAAAAAACAAAAAAAAACAACGTTGCAGTGTTCT